>JAVTVY010019834.1:0-78059 GCA_036873755.1 Hanleya hanleyi | reverse complement strand
AGAAGCGGATCACGCCATCAAGCGTTCGTTACAGCCACTGAAAATGATGTTTTTTTTATCAGCCTGAGCGGGCATCTATCACCAATATCCCAAAAGGCAAAACACGGTGTATAACATGCCTGGACTTTGTTGGATTGCCATTACTGAGGCGGAAATTCTTCATAGGCAACGACGGCCTGACCTGTCTGACCATGCTATATACGGCAATTATCATCACTCATTAAATTAATTCTAACAGTATTTTGGTAGTTCGAACCATAGTTATTTGTACAGGGACGAGACCATTCATTTAAGATTGAACCTAATATACATGTACCGGTGTGGAAGCAACCGTGGTCCGCCAGATATGAGGGTCCGGGGACCATGGTATCTGGATCTGGGTGCCAGATCCAGACACGAAAGTCTTCCCTCGGAAACAGTTGTCCCCCTATCAGCAGAAACCAGGGTCCTGATATCGTTGGTGTCCGGGTCACTGAAATCTAGACAGGAATGTCCCTTCTCATATATATAGGGCCCGGACCATGGCATCTGGCGGACTATGGGCGCTTCCACAGCTATGGAAGTCCGGCATACCTCAGAGTCCGGTTGACCTGTATATGACACTAAGCGAATAGTAAAGACTAGAAATTCTGAACAGAGGTTCGGCCAGCAAATCGGTGGTGCAGTGGGTAAAGGCATAGACGGTAGACAGTACAGCAGAAGGTAAGATTGTGGGTTCGATCCTAGTCGGGGTCAGTTGAAAATGTTTGATTTTCTGCATTTCTCATGTACAGCTTTAGTACGCCTTGCAAAGTTATACCGTCGCATCTTTGTTAAATATATATATTTTTTTAGAAAAATTTTTTTTATGTATTTAGGTCAATATACATCTTTACGGTGGCGCATATACGACATGCTATTAATTTTAGTTTTGTTTATATTTTTTTCAGTTTGGGTGAGGGGGGGGTTCTTTCACTCCTCCTAAGTTTCCGCCCAGGTCCAAACGTTTTCACCGAGGTGAGAAGGTTTTCACCTGGGCGCAAACGTTATCACCCTGGTGGAAACCTGTTTTAACCCCGGTGAAATCCTGTTTCCACCCAGGTGAAAATCTTCTCACCCAGGTGAACAAGTACAATGAATCCTTCTTTCCGCGCTGGGTTAATTTTCGCACGCAATTGATTTTGTGAATGTTGCGAAATCAGAAAGAAACACGAGATATTGAGATATCTAATGAAAATGTATATCACGTTTCTGACATCAGTAAATATTGAGGAAATTGTCATGTCGGAGATCTCTATTACTGTTATAATTAATGTTACTCTAAAATGACCACGCTTGTCTGCTGGTACTACTTACGACTTCTCGCATAGTCAGGGCGAAATTAGAATATTTTACGATATGCAAATATAATGCTCAAGGTCTTTTCATATTCGGTCCGTATCTTCCGAATGCGGGATATCGTGAACGATCTCTCCGGACATTTCAAGCTGACTCGCCGTTCTTGAAGTAGGATCCGGTCATTTGTTTGCATAGGAGATACCAAAATATAACTTTTAATTTGTTTTCACATTAACCGTAAAGGGGCGCATCAGATATCATTAAAAGAATAATCAAATAAATAAAACGTAACATAAACGCAAAATAAAAATTGCCACGAGATCTATACATGCATCTGATTACTGCATTCATATATGGCACATCTGCGAAATTAATGGATTATGTTGAGTACCTGATCATGTGTGTATAAAAGCTGACCTCCACATTTTCCTGTCCACAATCAGACCCAGGTCAACCTTAGATCCTACCGATATTCTGCGATATTTGGCCAACAATATCGACAAGTATACGAAGCCGGGAAAAGTCAGCAAGAGAAGCGTTCCGTATACGTCGAGCTGCTCAAAGGAATTATCAGGTAGCAGTATGCCAACAAAATTCCGTTGTTTGGATCATTGAAAGTGAATATATTTATTATGAGTTTTATCTTTGATTGTTTGAACGAGATACTATTCTTTTTTGGTATCACCCATTTACATAGAAATGGGAACAGTGATATATTTTGTAGACATATATGGCTAATATGTATACATTACCGGTAGTTCAACCTAAGGCGCTCGCAAACTAATGGTGTATTCGTGACAAACACCGGGTATATTTGCCTATTCCATCCAAGATTGAATAAGGCTGGCCCATAGGGAACATCGATAACATTTTATTATTACATTTTCTTCTTTTATTGGGGATGTTCTTGATTTTCGCCAATTTTCTGCAAACAGATTTTAGTTGATCACATGTTTTCTTTACATTTTTGTCATTTCTAGTAACGTCGTCATAAATGACTTTATCGGGGTTTTTTTCAACGAAAACCAAACAAAACTCTTGGAAACATTTACACCGTTTAAACCGCAGAGTAAACCTTTACACCGTCGAGTTTGCTGATTGTCGGAGGATACGTGTTTGTTTTTATGTATATAATGTTCTCACCGCTTACATTCATATCAATATTCACCAGCTTCTTTAACTTATATTCGTATGTATAATCGAATTGTTTACTACAGGGATAGAACATGCGCCCTGGGGTTTTATTCCCGCCAACTGCCTTTTACAACTATAAATTGTACAAGTAATTTATCTTGGTGAATAAATGAATGAATCAATGAATGAATGAGAAAACCTTTAAACTGTTGAGTAACCTTTACACTGCGGTTGCTAGCTTTACTTTGAATTAAAAGTTTCCGTCGTTATTAAGAATGCGAGAAATCTAAAGAAATTCTGTGTTAACCTTATCTGGCCTGGGATGTTTAGGACCTGTCCAGGCGCTCCCCCCCCCCCCCTCACCCTTTCCCTAACTATTTTTCTTATCCCTTGAGGTAAAGGAACTGAAACTTACCACACTATACCTTTCCGTCAACCTGTAAAATAAAATGCAAAAACAATCCAAGATGGCCGCTTTGATGACGTCACAGTGACGTCATTTTCAAAAAATACCTTTCTTGGTCGATTTTTTTATCAAATTTTGCAAAAATTTTATTCATGTAATTTTTCCAAAAAAAAGGCATGATAAATTACCCTTGATTTTACCCGTGATCCTCTGCTCGGGAGGTTATGCAAATAGGCTCCAAATGACCCCAATATGATAAACTACAAATTCACGGAGTGTCACCTCTCAATTTTTCTATCATTCCGGAGATTGCGCAGAAAGTTTGGTGGGGGGAGGGGGGTGTCCAATGTCCCTCCCGCATGCGTGGTAGGGTTAAACAAGGAATTGTTTGCATGAAATAGTCCAAGATATATAGAAAACATGCAAATTTGACCCCGTCTTTGGGGAAGACCCATGGAATATGCCGTTAAAAGAATACAAGTAGTGGCCTAGTTACCCCCACTGAATGGCAGCTTCCACACCTTGATAGAACAATTACATATCGCGACTTGCGTTCATAGAAACAGAAGAACGTGTTATTTCTCGTTTTGACTTGTTGTAACGTATGCTCACCAATATGTTGTATTCTTCATTGTAGTGAACAAGCTCCCACCGAACAAGCAAAGAGGCGAACAATCACGAGGAAAAGCCCTTAGGTGTGATGCAGTCTTACCTGGCTATTTCTTAGCATAAATTTCAAGATTTTCTGTTAAAATTATCTTGTTTTTTTCATTTCATTTTCGTCCTCACTCGCCTCCTGGGTAGGTGGGAGAGACAGAGAGACGGGGGCTTAGCGTGTTATTGACCTACTTACAACCGGTGACGTCAACAGGTCACTTTCGGCTGACCTTTGTGAGGTCACTCTCGGTTCCGGTCAGGTGACCGGAAGTGCACAATAGTGGAAATGCGCACAATAGCGGAAATCATGCGCAGGGTTAAAGATCACTTTATTTCACATGACTGGAACCGGAAGTGACTTCACAAAGGTCAGACGGAAATGATCTGTTGGCGCCACCTGTCGGAAGTTGGTCAATAACGCTGTAACTCCCCTTTCTATACTACTCTCTGGTAAACATGTCCACGTGTAAACTGGAGTAGTAATCGAGGCGGACACTGGGCTCCAGGTTAGGACTTTCGTCTCCTGGAAGCCGGTGTCCCAGGACATCCAAATCCAGACCTGAATGCCCGACGGACAATTAAATCCAGATCTTAGTGTCTTGGGACACTTACGTCTAGACGCGAGTGTCCCCCGGACACTGGATGCATCGGGCCACCGTTTCCGTCACACCGGGTTCAATAGAAACCTCCAGAAAATGTTTCCCCATGGGACCTGACATGGATTCCTCTCCTCTCTTATACTGCATGGAATTCAGATTCAAAATGTCTAAGAAAGTTACACTCACATTTCCATCGTGATTCGGACAGCAGAATGAAATCGACTCGCATCTTCAAGATTACAATATATGAACTCTTCAAATAGACATCTGTCCATTTAGCATCTGACTATATGGATGAAAGATTATAGAGGACTGAACACATTGATATTTGTTCACAATTTTAATACTGAACACAAATGATGAAAAGTTTGAAATCTGTGCTGATGACGTGGGGGGAGGGGGAGGAGGGGGGAAGGGGATAAAAACATCCCGTTCTGTGACTTAAAATTATTCTAAAGCAATAACTTTGCTCCCGGACATTTGTCCGAGTGCAAAGTCTTCAGTGTCACAATTTGCGGTTACGTAATCCCACGGAATAAACGGAACGTATTTCGTTGATCCGGAATTGACATCTCTACTGCGGCATTATGTTACAATGCTGGTGAGTTAAGATTTATCGCGAATCATTACATATATATTTTGACCATAAATATGATTCTATCAGTGAAATAAATACTGAAATTACCACTTAAACCC
Organism: Hanleya hanleyi; assembly: GCA_036873755.1. Taxonomy (NCBI): domain Eukaryota; kingdom Metazoa; phylum Mollusca; class Polyplacophora; order Lepidopleurida; family Hanleyidae; genus Hanleya; species Hanleya hanleyi. The sequence goes on along the minus strand of JAVTVY010019834.1, from coordinate 73,250 downwards.
ACCTTATTTCTCGTATATTTAACACTGAAGTAATCACACGCGTGTTTTGACCCAACGTCAATTTGTCATTGCGTAGCACCGGAGGCATTACCTTGCCAAATTTGACAGAGAAACAAACAACGCAGGTCGGTTGTTTGACATTTATTTGAGTCCACAGAAACAGACGTTTCAATAAACCTAGAAAAGATTTACACACATGCTTCATTGCAAGAAATATCCGACGTTCTTTAGGAAAGTGATCCGCAACTCCCCGTGATTCGGAACCTACAAAACTACTGTATTAGCCTCTGAATGGGCTTTTGGCCTTTCACATATATCGCCTTAGGAACGGGAAGAAGACTTAAAATGATGGGTTAACAGTTCGGATCACGATGTAGACATAGACGACATAAATGGACATCTTGACTTACTGTCCCATATAATTGACCCCTAACACTGGGCCGTAGTATGAAGACAAACATAAAGAACTATTTAAAAAAAAAGTCTGCAATACAGAAATAAGTCGAGGGAACTAGACCACCAAGTCGTTTGAACGAGATAACTAATGTGGAGATGCTCATCTCAGAAGACACGCTGATATCCAATACAGTCATTCTTTTACGGATACAGAACTACGAGTCCATAAGTACAATGGAAATATGGCGTGATGCATGTGATGTGACACAAGAGAATTCCAATAAAAGGGTTTAACACAAAAACAGTATGTTTGCATGAATGGGGGGGGTTAAGGTGTCCAGTTCTGCGTTATGTAGCTGACACGTGGAAACGAGATAGCTAAAATGGATAATTCTACAGAAATGTGACAAATCCATGTCCCACAACTTTCCAGAAGATAAATTCGCACTTTCTCGCAGATTTGAACAGTTCTCTGGCAAAGAGCAACGAAATAATAATACATTTGATGTTTATAACAAACAAACTGTAGATTATTTAATGTTAAGTGTATTTTTTCCGTGGCTTACCCCAATAAACTCTCAATTTTTTGGTGTTCCAGTTACAATATTGAATACTTTCAACCTATATGTGCTGTACGATGTACTGAATACGAGTCTATGACCAGTGCAACCCCAGGTTCGAGCTTTTCGTGTCTGGCGGTATTAATGTGGTTCCGCAATTTCAAAACATAAAATGGCGGCTCTGGCTTGGGGAAATCCCATTTGCGTACACTTCGTCATCCATAAGATGGCTTGCGCATCGTGTGTCGCTAGTATTGCTGAGCGATATCCGATACTTTACCGTATACTGTTCGGTCTTCATCCGGTGGAGAACAGACTCGAGAAACCTGATAAATTATAGACTTTTCATACTAGTTCTGAAACATATATCGTCTGAGCTTACAAAAGATACAGATATGAATAACTTCCGTATCGTCCAAGAGGTGTAGTAGATCTGTAATTTTGAACAAGTAGGACAGCACATGACTCAAAAATGGCGGGCTACGTTGGGGTTACGCAATCTAACCCCAGAACTCACTGGCTGCGAAAGTGACCTCTGGCTTAGTGGATTTCTGGGAGCGGAAACGGGATCACGTCGCACATGTTTGTTTACTTTCTTATTTGTTCTACTGTACTCTCTTCCAAATGGGGTCCTTAGCACAATAAAGAATCTTATCTTATCATGCGCGCAATTAATTTTCAGCGGAACCAATCTCGCGTTCGTCTATTACAATGAAGCAACTTTCCTCACTGATACAAACATACCGCATGTTCAAAGTAATGAAACTGCATTGTCCTTTTTGAAATTAAATGCCAGAAGCCTAAAAAAGCATTTCTCAGAAATTACTGGTTTCATACATAATTTAAAATTCCAATTCACTGTTCTGGGCTTTTCCGAAAGTTGGCTAAATCCTGCTACTGAGAAGTTATTTGATATACCTGGCTATATACCATTCCCATCATCTAGGGCAAAACAGATAGGGGGTGGACTAATTTTTCATGCCAATGAAAATATAAAAATTTGTAAAGTTCAAGAGGATCCTTCAAGCTTTAATGACGATGGCGAGTATGAATCCCTCTTCTTGGAAATTATATTGAATAAAAAAATACATAGTGGGATTATTTTACCGACCACCTGGCAAAAACGTAAACATTTTTAATAACTATTTGCTCTCAGTTCTAAAATCGCCTGATGTCCAAAAAAATAACTGTGTATTGATGGGAGACATCAACATAGATCTTTTTAAAACAGACGGACACCTACCATCCAAGGATTACATTGAAACAATCAAATCACACTACTTCTTTCCGCTGATCACAAAGCCAACAACAGACCGAGAACGAACAGCAACACTTATAAACCATATATTCACAAACTTCCAGGACGAAAATTTATTGTCAGGCATTTTTCTAACTGACATTACAGATCACTTCCCGATATTCCATATATTAAGAACAGTTTTAAGTTGTAAACCGGCCCAACAAAACATAACCTGCCGTAAAATCACCCCAGCACAAAAAGAAACAGACTGGAGCCACATAGATGAACATTGTAATGACCCAATATTTTACTGAATGATTTCCTCTCTCAATTTAATCCTATTTATGATGAATGCTTCCCCTTGACAACTTTCACTATTTCGACAAACAAGATTATTAAACCTTGGAATTCTGAACTCTATACATGAAACAAATACATGTAGGCTTTACCGACTACACCTTGTTACTCAGGATGGCACCATTCGCAAACAGTATAGAGATTACAGAAACAAATTAAATCATACCATTAGAATTTCTAGAAAACAATATTTTGAACAAAAATTTACTGAAATTAGAGGAACATGGAAGGTATTAAAACCAATTTATAAATAAAAACAAATCCAAGCAAACCCCCGAATCATTTTATATAAATGGCGAGACAATAACAGACAACCAAACTATAGCTAACAAATTTAATGAATATTTTAGTACAGTTGCCTCAAATCCCGACAGTCAAATTCCAACATCATCGTCAAATTTCAATGGTTATTCCTACGAAGTAGGCTAACATTTGCAAATTGTCCGGTAATGAGTGAGTCCATCCGCAACCTTTCCTCGGCAAAATGAGAACCGTTGACATTAGAACCTTGATTTTTGGCATGAACGTGCATTAGGGCATTGTTACCAGCAAGTTCTGAGCTGACCGAATTCTGATGAAAATTTGATTTATAATTATTTTTTATTATTTATTGATGGCTCGTCGAGTGCACCGTCATGCCCATCGGAAACCCTAGGCTGTATGTTTCACTGTGACTTTTGAAGGTTCCCTGATACGGCATATCACGTTGGACAAACCGGTTCTCGTAAAATCACCGAAGTTAAGCGACTTTGGACCCTGTCAAGACTTGGATGGGTGATCTCGTGCTGTACTGCTGGGATGATCAGTGTCCAGGGTAATCGGAACTGAGGGCGATAATAGTTGCTACGCTAATAACTCACCAGCCCTGACATCTGGAAAAGTTAATGAGACCCACTGTCAATTAGAGACTGCTATTCAAATTCTCTCACGGTAGCACATAGGGTCCCCAAGTCTTCTCTCGAGTACACACTTAAATCATATTAAACCCTACTTCGTAGGTCCTGTGACGTTAGTCCACTGCCATGTCTTGATAACCCTGTTCCAAATAATTTTCAATTTGCACAGGTAAACCCGGATGAGGTAAAACAAACAATACTAAATCTAAAAACTACATCGCCTGGATTGGATGACATACCTATATCTGTAATTAAAATAGTCTCTGATCATATTTCTTTCCCATTATGTTCCAAAATTAATGCATCATTTACATCAGGAATAGTGCCTAACTCGTTGAAACGAGCAAAAGTAACTCCTATTTTCAAATCTGATGATCCTTCAACTTTATCTAACTATAGACCAATATCTGTCCTACCATGTTTCAGCAAAATACTTGAGAAACTTGCTGTCATTAAAATAACAGAAGTTTTAGATGCAAATGGGACTATCTCCCGGAATCAATACGGTTTTTGTTTGTTTGTTTGTTTGTTTATTCACCAATCAAAAGAAATCAAATTAAACAGTCATATACAGAAAGGGAATACAAGTACAGTAATATATACAGATTAGAGAACATATAGATTGGCGGGAGATAAACCCCGAAGGGTTTGAATTATCCCTGATTAATTACAAAATCAAGATATAATAAAAGAAAAGACAGCTTCTATTAAAGAATGTCTAACATGATAGTGGAGGTATGGAATAAAAGAGCACAAAGTTTATATTTCGAGTCAATCATTCGACTTCTCTACCAGCGTGCTCCTTATAGGAGCCTGCATGTGGCGACCTGCACTAGGACCTGCATGTGGTGTGTACATATCTCGCCTAGTAGCATTTGCTGGATCCTGTGTTGAGTGTGACGATTTTAGTCAACGTCACAGAACACTGTTGCAGAAACTTGTGGAACAGGGCTATTCCACCAAGCGCCACCACTCAAGGTTTCTCAGATTTGGCGATACGTGTCGAGTGCTGGTGACGGGATACGAGCGTGGCGTGCAAGATCTATAGCTTTACGTTTCGTGGCTTGTGTCTGATTCCGCTTGACCCGGGGCTAGGGGTCGTATGAACCCATGTACTTCAAGATCCTCATGGTGCTCGTATGAACAGTCGCAATCATTCTCTAAATGGCGACTTTACAACGATTATTATGCATAAAGATTACTGATCAGCGATACGGATTATATATTTTTGGAGCATCATGATGTCTTGTCGGCATCATTGGAAACTGTTGACCGCTTCTCTCTTGCAGGAAACTAGCTTATGTTTATGTATACTATGGTTGTCTTTTTGAATTTGGTGCTAATACTGTAATATGGAATATGGAATAGGTCTTTGGATTATGGGCGCGAATATTCTTTGATGGACGACGGCTGAATTATGAATGACGGACTAGACGCTTGTAATTATATGACACACTGATCTCTGCCAAAGAATCTAAATACTATAGTATTGTTTCTTTTCTTGATCTATCCAAGCATTTGACACGGTCAACCATAATATTTTATTATCGAAACTTGAACACTATATGGCTTTCGTGGTCTGTCAAATACTTGGTTTAATAGATATCTGCCGGATAGGTCACAAACTGTGGTTTACAACGGTACATTATCAGAGCCAATGAATGTAGCGTATGGTGTTCCCGAAGGATCGATCTCAGGACCCGTCCTTTTTCTTTGCTATATTAATGTTATAAGCAACGCAACTGACGTATTAAAACTATTTTGTTCGCTGATGACACTAGCGTTGTCACAGAAACTTCAAAAGCTACAATCGATTGTCATTGAATATAAAGAAAACGAAATATATGTTAATAAAACCCAATGCACATAGAACAACAACTTATTCCCCCATTGTTTATTTGCGTTACAGAAATAGAACGTGTTCACCAGTTCAAATTTTTAAGTATAAATCTCAATGATCAGCTAAACTGGAAATCTCATATTAATTACATATCCAATAAGATATCACGGAACATGGGGATCATCAGCCATATTAAAAATGTCATCAATAAAATAACTTTATTTATACTTTACTATTCATTGATACTACCTTATTTGTCGTATTGCAATGTGCTATGGGCGAACACATTCACTACCCATTTAAAGTCCTTATTTTTGCTACAAAAATGCGCCATAAGAGTGATAACACTATCAGAAAGACGAGACCATACATTGTACTCCTGTCTATTAAAGGTCCATAAATTTGTCCATCATCTAGACATACTATCGCGAGATTTTCAGACATATTTTACAAAACAATCTGATGTACATCGATACAACACTAGGGGACAGCTTTTCAATCTATATAGACCAATCTATCGCTCAAATCTTTCATTCTATTCTCTCAAAATTAAAGATCCTCTGGAGTGAAACAAATTGCCTCCATCCATTAAAAGATCAGTCAGTCTTACCGCGTATATATGACCCAGCAACCTGTAACCATCTGGGTCATCTATACTCAGTAAGAATGACCCTGGGATCGTGTGTATACATTTTCAGCCTACTTTCGGCAACTAAATGAGGGAATTCCCCAAATTCAAAACCACGTAATTTCGTCGACCAATCAGCTAAACTCTACCGACGTAACACCCACGTAACCCGCAAATTTCCATTCATTTTCTGTTCTACTTGTTCGAAATTACAGATCTACAACACTTCTTGAATGATACGAAAGTTATTCATATTTATATCCTTTGTAAGCTCAGACAATATATGTTTCAGAAGTAGTATAAAGAGTCTGTAATTTATCCGATTTCTCGAGTCTGTTCTCCGCCGGATGAAGACCGAATAGTATACGGTAAAGTACCGGATATGGCTCCGCAATAATGGCGACATACGATTCGCAAGCTATCTTACCGATGGCGAAGTGTACGCTAATGGATGACCCAGTTGGCCACAGGTTGGAGGAAATCCCCGTATGACAACTAACTGTCGTGCTGCCATCTATACACTCTGGACGCAAGGAAGACAACTGGGACTAGAAATCCCCATGCGCTTGACCGCGAGGAGTTATCTCCCCTGAATCGAACATTTCTGAGTCGGACCGAATTTGCCCTTGGTTACTTCAGTGTTAAAATCTCCGGGCATTTGGACCGACTCAAAGGTCATAGGGATCCCCTTCAGTTCATTGACATCCCTGGGAATGCATGTTTGGGGTAGGAGTATTGGTGACGTCACGTCCGGCTCCAAGGTCATAGGGATCCCCTTCAGTTCATTGACATCCCCCAAGCATGTTTGGGGTAGGAGTATTGAGGTGGTCATTTTTTCTTGTGGATTTTACTATGGGGTGTGACATCCTGTTTTTTTCTGTCTCGCGTTGTAGAATACGATGGGAGAGGTCTCAGTGTCAAGGGTTGGCTTTCGCTGAAATGTTCTGTCTGCGCATGCGTGGTCACAAGCAGGTCGGGGGTGGACGTTTTGGGGTCGAGGTGGATCACTATTGGTCTGATTGGGCCGTGGAAGGTGTCATAGTGAAGCACTCGTGGAGGACCATCCGACCGGACAGGACTGGAGTGGGTGGAAGTAATAGTCCGTGAGCTACTAGGGGTCACCTTGCACCCCCTCCCCAACTACAGAGCGAAACTATGTTTTTAATGTATGACATGTCAAATAAGAAACAACTTGTTAACAGTCGATAAATTGGGACTCACTACCCCTCAGTTTGAAATTTCCCCCTATGTTAAAAACTACAATTTTTTTGTGACAATAAGGGTAGGGTTACATGTACAAGAATAGTCTTATCTTCCATAATTATTATCCAATCTTTATAATGATGGTCACATATTATTCAGCATTGATTGCTGCATCAAATATTTACAAGATACGATTACTATTTGTTGGGTATGACATCACACAGGGACCAAACATACAACAATAGGAGTAGTAGCGAAAGCGGGCGTTTTGAGGGTGCGTGAGGGTGTGTTTGAGCGATTGAGGGACCATTCTTGGTCCGAATGCGTCGTGTGAGGTGCCAAAGTGAAGCCCTCGGTGTCTAGACCACGACTTGATGGATGCCCACATCACCTTTAACGTCACGGTGACGTCATCAGCAAGAGTAGTAGCCAAAGTGGGCATTTTCGGGGTGTGAAGGAAGGTTTTTGGGGTAGAGATGGACCATCTGTGGTCCAAATGGACCGTATGGGGTGACATCTTGTAGCTCTCTGCATGTAGACTACGAATGGTATGGTTTTTGTCATTTTCATTTTATCCAGCCAATTTCTACGTTCCCACTTCGAACCTGCCTTGATTTATCTGACCCCTTCAGCGTTCGAAATCCGAGGTGTACATTTCACCAGCTAACGACAGACGAACCAATCAGAACGTACACATCGATTGCGAGTGAAGTCACATAGAGTGACATCATCCTCTATTAGCGGCGTCCTTCCACATAATATGGTGCCCACTGGTTAGGTCAGCCAATCAATAGCGCTCTTGTGCGACCCATTTCGGATTTCAAATGTTTTCGAGGTCAGTGACGTCTCGTGTCTATTTATAAATTATTTGAACATTGAAGGGGTCCAGATATATCAAGGGAAGTTCGAAGTGGGAACGTAGAAATTGGCTGGATAAAATGAAGATTGGTTTTTGTTGGAAGTCGCATCGTGCTACTCATGCGCAGTTGGACAGCAGTAAAAAAGATGTCATTTTGGGCATGGACAATGACATGCTTGGGCAATCAATAGACCCATGTTTGGTCCAAATGGACAGGTTGGGGTATTCTAGTGAAGCTTCCGTGGAGTAGAGTCAGACAGGCGTGTTTTTATTTAAAGCCACGCCAATTTGCGCATGCGCAGTTGGGGTGTAGTAAGTAAAGTGGTCATTCTCGGGGTGCGCAGGTGTATATTCGAGAGATTGAGGTTCTATCTCATCTGAAGAGGGAGTGTAGGGTGTCATTTTCAAACTCTCGTGGTGTAGACCACGAGCTGAGGGATTTCCATGTCATCAGTGACGTCATTGGTGACGTTATCAGTGCCAGTGGTAACGAAAGCGGCCATTCAAGAGCTCCAAGCTCTGACTCCAAGAGCTCCAAGCTCCAAGAGCTCCAACTTCAAGAGCTCCGAGCTCCAAGAGCTCCAAGAGCTCCGAGCTCTCAACCGATCCATCTCACGACTCCACGAGCTCTGATCTCTCAGCCGATCCATCCCACAGCTCAGAGCTCTGTAGTTTCTCAATGGGCCCTTCGCTACAAGACCCCACACGACCCATTCGGACCACGGATGATCCACTTCCAGGCAAAAATTCCATGCAAGTGCCCCTTTTCCACAATTTCCTGTCTGCGCATCCATGCCATTTCCCTTACTTCCACGACACGCCAAACCAGTCAAACGCTGTCCCACGAAAGCTTCAATATGATACCCCACACGCCCCAAGAATGGTCCCTCAGACTTTTAAACACACCCCTACGCACCCCTAAAATAGCCGCTTTCACTATCACTCATACTGATGACGTTACCAATGACGTCGCAGATGACACGGAAATCTATCAGTTCGTGGTTTACACCACGAGAGCTTCAAAATGACACCCTACACTCCATCTTCGGATGAGATATAGAACCTCAATCTCTCGAATATACACCTGCGCAACCCAAGAATGACCACTTTACTTACTACACTCCAACTGCGTATGCGCCGATTGGCGTGACTTTCAATAAAAAACACGCCTGTCTGACTCTACCCCACGAAAGCTTCACTAGGATACCCCAATCTGTCCATGGACCAAACATGGGTCTCTTGATTGCCAAAACATGTCATTGCCCATGCCCAAAATGACATCTTTTGTTACTACTGTCCAACTGCGCATGCGTAGCACGATGCGACTTCCAACAAAAACCATACCATTCGTTGTCTACATGCAGAGAGCTACAAGATGACACCCCATACGGTCCATTTGGACCACAGATGGTCCATCTCTACCCCCAAAACCTTCCTTCACACCCCGAAAATGCCCACTTTGGCTACAACGCCTATTGATGACGTCACCATGACGTCAAAGGTGAAGTGGACATCCCTCAAGTCGTGGTCTACACACCGAGGGCTTCACTTTGGTACCACACGCGACGCATTCGGACCAAGAATGGTCCCTCAATCGCTCAAACACATCCTCACGCACACCCAAAACGTCCGCTTTCGCTACTACTCCTATTGTTGTATGTATGGTCCCTGTGTGACGTCATACCCAACAAATAGTAATGGTATCTTGTAAATATTTGATGCAGCAATCAATGCTGAATAATATGTGTCCATCATTATAAAGATTGGATAATAATTATGGAAGATAACACTATTCTTGTAACCCTACCCCTATTGTCACAAAAAAATTGTAATTTTTAACATGGTGGCAATTTCAACCTGATTAAATGGGTAGTGAGTCCCAGTTTATCGACTGTTAACAAGTTGTTTCTTATTTGACATGTCATAAAGTACATACAAAACATAGTTTCGCTCTGTATTGGGAGGGGGGGGGGTGCAAGGTGACCTCTAGTTGCTCACGGATTATAAGATTTTGGCGCGCGTGCGCAGACAGGAATTAAATTATGGAAAAAGGGCATTGAAATGGACGTTTGGGGGTGAGATGGGCCAATAGTGGGCGTACTGGGTCGGGAGGTGTAACCATGTGAAGCCGATCAAGTCATGGATGGGTGCATGTAAAACTTTCCCTGGAAAAGATCCGGAAACACGGACACGGACACTGTCATGATGTCTTGCCTGCGTCATTGAAAACTGTTGACCGCTTCTCTCTTGCAGGAAACACGCCTATGTTTATGTATACTATGATTGTCTTTTTGAATTTGGTGCTAATACTGTTATATGGAATATGGAATAGGTCTTTGGATTATGGACGCGGATATTCTCTAATGGACGACGGCTGAATTATGAATGACGGACCAGACGCTTGTAATTTACCCCTAAAATATGGAAAACCCCTATCAACTAGGTCTAGACGGGTTAATAGACTCTTTCGCCATTTCATTTTTTTGCAACTGCGCAGCGTGTGCGCAGCTTTTCGTGAACTTCCTGTTTGTACCAAGTCGGAAGTTTTTAACGTTAGAGAGATAGGCCGAGTGTTGGAAAACAGTTGATATTTTGTGCAACTGTACGTAAAATCATTAAAAAATCTCATGGACTACCGCCAGATAGGCGAAAGAACGGCTCGGATATTTATTCACCCTGAACACAATTTAGTTCCACAGAAAAAGTACTTTTCCCGAGATATGACCCACTTTCAACCTGGCCAGGATGCGGCCGTTGGTACAAGTGACCTTTCGTGACCTCGCCTTGTGCGCATGCCCAGTTACCCTAGATTTGTAATGACGAACTCGGCTATATCAGCTCCCATCGGATCGTGGCCTGCCGAGAGGTGCAGGGTGAAATAGTTGGTGCATGTAAAAAATGTTCACAGAAAAAAAAAGCGGAAAACGTGTTTTACACCTGGCGAGTCGTAGAAATGGGAATTTTGTTGTTGAGATAGTCTAGTCTCTCAATTTAGAAAAAAATCACCCAAATCCAGAGTAGTAATCCAATTGCCCCTTAGTAGTAGAGAAAGCAGAAACCCAGTATATTTGCCCTATGACCTTTGTGAAAAGTTTTACAGTAACACCGTGACGTCCTATCTTAACGCCTTATCCTACACACAGGTTATTTCTCATACACGACTGACCGCTCCATTCTTATATGAAACGATCTTGTATTTTAGCAATGATTTTTTAATCGATAAAAAAATCATCGATCACCCGACGATTATTTTATAAATGCTATGGGTAATTTGAGTTTGCTATATCCTTTCAGTCGAAAAATATTACCTCGGCTGTAATGTACTAGTCCGTCCCACGATTCACTCGTGTTAATAAAAAAACACAGCAATCCATTGACTCGTGACGAGCGACGTGCAGACAGAGACTGATCGTATTCCGTTATACATGTACGATTCAAAAGCCAAACCTCGACAGAAGTTCTCAAAATGCGCATTGTTTTAAAACATATTTTTCTCCATATTCTACCCAGTGATTCCAGATCCATCGTTTTTTTCAGTCGAGAAAAGTACACAAAATATGCGACGGAAGCCAGAGCCCATATATTGTATTTGAATTTGGAGATGTATCCTGTAGCTCCGAGACCGGATCTCTGTACATCGTCTATATGTATATTAATATATTTCATAATGGGTTCCCGGTGAGCTGGCTCAACATCGTCTAGTCCGACAGGTTGCCATTCCATATATCATCTTCATTTAAATTATACTGTTGTAAGAGGAAGTGTGACACAGTTGGTTAGAGCGTTAGTCCTGTTTGGCCAGGCGGCTGGTGACATAGACGACATGGGCTCGAGTCCCATCAGACCACAGCGGGAGTAATAACTACACTTAGTTATAATCTATTTATAATCTATTTCAGGTACACTGAAAAAAATGAATCCTTAACATGGAATGTTCCCCGATTATATCACCAGCGAAACATTCCTTGACACTCATTCAATAGCATGGAATATCCCTTGCTATGTTGTGAAACACTCCGCTGATGAATATTCCATTTCTTTCAGTTTAGGCCCATTATTGTTATTGCTATGATCAATTCTCTGAAAATTGAATGATTGAGTCCGCAATGATGTGGTACAAATTCATAAAGACAAAGTTTAACTAAATAATTGCTTTATATCAGTATGATCTTATTACAGACAAGTTATGACAATATGAATGACTACTGTTTCGCTTGATTATGTACGTAATGCTCAGTATAGTGCGATATGGAAATCTGTTAATATTCACTTATTTACACGTAAACCTATTTTCAAATTGTTTCGCCATTATTTCGAATCAGGACCTTCAACATGTAGATTCCAGATTCTGCCCATTTTGTATTGAAACCATAATCAGTTTTATTAACAAAATCCGGTCCACATTTTTTAGATATGTCCTAGTTTTGGAAATATCGAACTTCAAATATAGCTTTCAAATTCAGTCATTTTCTTCCTTCACCATATTTTAAAATTCAGTTAAAAAAGAACAACACAAAAATTAGCACATGATATGGGTTTCCGAGTCGCGGTGAGGTTTTCCATCGTCGATATTCACGTCAACCGTCGGATAACCGTCATCGGGTACGTTCCAGAAATCTCTATCGTCAAACAACAGGTCACCTTCCGGATTATCCAATAATGGCAATCGTAAAACGAAACCTGAAAGTAAATACGTCAGTGTGTTAACTCTCAAACCGGCAATATGGTGTTTATCTTTAAACACAAAAAGTGATATTTGGATAATTCTGAAGAATGTAACATGCCAGATAATCTCAGCATTTCAAGGGCTGTGTGGTGGTATTCAATCTTGCAATGTCAACTTGACCTAGTAACTCTATATCATAATCCAACAACAAAAATTGCCATGTCGAAATCGCATCAGCTGGGATGCAATTACGCAACACCGAAGATGTGAAAGAGAATTTCCTAACGTTGAAAAATCACAGCAACTGGTGACATATAATTGTTCAGTCTTTGTACTCCTGGTGCCTGTGCTGTAGTTGGTCCTATTGCTTAGACACAAAAAGGGATGCCTGGTACCATACCCACAAACATATTAAAATATGCATACAAAGCCGGATGGAGTATTGAAATATACTGGAGCAATCATTTCACTGCGCTTATATATGCCTAACTCCTGCAGAATCCAGATCCTAATTGTTATGAAGATATCCCCCAGAACACAGGGAGAAGGCTAAAGAAATCGCTACCCCGAGTCTCAACCAGTCCATTTCGCCCATGGCAAACTGGCATTCATTTTCGTTCCAAAACTATGTTCTTCGACAGACAGTGCCTGATGCAGTGACTCTCGGTCAACCAACCTGTGCAATGAATATTTAACCTAATAATATATTGGGAGAATTCAGTCGCACAAGTTTTCATAATTTGTTATTATATGGCATTGGCCTAATCATTTTATGGGCCTTTCGTTATGGAAAGTATAATTTTGTCGACATGAAAGAGAAATTTATTCGGAAATTTATTCCAGTAATCGCTGTAGTAATGGCCCCTAGGTTTGTATCTTGTAATATTTATTTTGTCTAAATGAATGCTATCACTAAGCCCTTTATAAAAAATTAACAACTCCTCCTATCCGGGAATTTATTGCGCCATGCTTTAAAAGCATATAATAGCTAGAGTTTAGCCGTATCAATCAAATGGGTAAAGTGTGCCAAAATAATATTTAATCTATGGAATATAACTTCTCCAGTTACAACATATCTCCCGCTTCCACTGTGTCGAATATGAGCGTGAAACATCCCACAGAAGCTCTATTAATGGATGTTTAGTCGGGTAAAAGAAGATATCGGTTTTAATGTATGTACATGTTTTTGGTGTGTTGTGTTGATTACTTCTGGATTGCTGAGTTGTTGACTTGTTTTTGTTGGAAAACTTAGAATTTTGTTTGATCTTAGCTATATAGCTGAAATATTGCTGAACGCGACGTTAAACTTTAATCCTCTCTCTCTTTCCATTTAATTTAACATGAATAAAATGTTTCAGGAAACCGAATTTTATCGCAAATATTTCAACATATGATGGCGTACCGGTGATAAGCCCACCCCCTAAGGCAATGGCAATAGTGACAACAAGGGCGACAATCTGAAACCCTCCCTGTACCAGACCGGACCGACCAATCCCAGCTTCCAGTCCCGGTAGATCCTGTTGCAATTTCATCAATTCTGTGGTATTAGCCTCTGGTACTCTGGCAGGAAACATACTGTATAAGCTGAAATCGCATAAAAGTAAAGTTACTTACAGCACAACGGCCCTCATCATTTAAGCCAGCACGTGTGTTTGTACTCATATATGGTTTTGCCTCAATCTTGATCTTACCGATCATGTAATTCCACCTAACGCCGACCTACAGTTCATTTGTGCCCGCAGAGATAATTCTGATCTTTCCATTTTGCGAATCCGGCCCGTTAGCAAGAATCAGATCCTACACACAGTAGCCATCCATGAATAATTCCCTCTTCAATAATCAAAATACCATAATCACTCTACATTATTGCGCATCAGAACCATGTGATTTTTGGCAGTTTTTACTTTTTCATACTTCGATCTTCACCTCCGGCGTTTTCGCGTAATTTCAATATAAATTGATTACATTTCCCCGACGAATTCATAAGAGGAAAACGCCTGTGGCTTTTGATAGACTTGGGCCCAGTTTTTTCTACCATGAACAGTTGAAAGCCTCACCGGCTCATTCCGAACGTTAAGTTTCACCGTAACTCACCCAAATCCATACGTTTCTTCTGAGGCCACGCCTGCTGCTACAGCTCCTGCCAAACCTGCCAAGATTCCAGGAATGCCGTGCAAATTGTTTACCCCACAGACGTCGTGAACTTTTAATTTTGAAGTAAGGAATGGCTGAAAACACAATCACAATGCTATCATGCAAAGCCTTGCAGATAAAAAGTACCGCCTAGTTACAATTCGTATGTGTAATATAATCTATAGTTTCTTCAGAATATTTTATTCATGAAATTTTCTCCGCAAAATTTGTATAGTAAATAATTATCTGATGTGAAATAAAATATTCTTTGTCCCTTTTATGGATAAAACGGTAAAACAAGTTGAATTACAACACATATAAGGGAAGTGGAAAGAGGTGCCGACATACTAACAGAGTCACATGACTTCACAGTATAATCTTCCGGTCAACCTATTCTAAAGCACATACCAAGAATCTAACGATTCGTGATATGTGTTGTATCTCAGGAATGCTTTTATTGTACCTGTTCATGTGGCAACTTGGATGATATGACCACACGGCCCCTAGCACCGACATAAGCGGTATTAGATACAAATCTAGAGAGCTATGATGGAAATGCTCTGACAACTCGTATATTGGTAATTGGTGAGCTGTTTCGCTGTGACAATTCGTACACTGGGGATTGGTGAGCTGTGCCGTCGTCAGATGAAAATGACGGCATTTAACACAAAAGACTAGTCTGTAATGCCCGATGTCGAAAAGGTCTGTACAGGGGGCGGGCCTCGGGGACGAAACGTCCACCAGCAGAATCTCGCCATATACAGGTAAAACGTGGGAAGAGGTGCCGACATACTGACAGTCACATGACTTCACAGTATAGTCTTCCGGTTAACCTATTTTAAAGCACATACCAAGAATCTAACGATTCGTGATATGTGTTGTATCTCAGGTACGCTTTTATTGTACCTGTTCATGTGGCAACTTGGTCATTCCCTCATAACCGTCATTTGAATTTACCCATGACTCCCCAGCGTAAGAGTATGAAAGTCTGCTCAAAATGACTTCAATATAATAAGCCACGAAGTCACTGAGCGTCAGTTCTTAATTTTCGTCGTTCCGCAGATGAAAATATACAAGCGTCTAGTCCGTCATTCAATATTCAGACGTCGTCTATTAAAGAATTTTCGCGTCCATAATCCAAAGACCTAATTCAAATAAAATTAGCACCAAATTCAAAGAAACAATCGTAGTATACATAAACATAGGCTAGTTCCCTACAAGACTTAAGCGTTCAATAGCTTTCAATATGCCCGCAAGACATCATAATGTTCCAAAAATATCAAATCCCTATCGCGCATCAGCAAACGTTTACTGGTGAGGTGGTGAGCATATCCCCCTCAGGCCTTGTAGGGTTATGATCGAAAAGGTGAGCTCTTATCCTCTGTCACCATGATTTAGAAAGGGGACCTCCTACCTAACTCATTCGGATTTTCGACTTTTAACGTTCTGCGCAGGGGTATATATAACTAGTTTGAGCAAAAAACACGAATGGAAACCTTATTCCGTTTGATGGTCATTATGAGACCTTTTCAAGATGACGACGGGTCGAGAAATAACTTGTATAACCCGATAAGAATCATACATGCATAACTGGACGAAACGGAAATTGCGTATACTGAAATTAGAAACTCCTTTCTAATTTATATGATATTTAATAAATGACAAGTACTGGAAGTCCCAGAACTTACCGTAATATATTTATACCCCACCGTTGAGAGAATCCCGGCCAAACTACCCAAGAACAGTGCTCCCCAGGGGTGTATCATTAGGTCGGCCGTAGTGCCCACAACAACCCCTCCAGCCAGAGTGGCGTTTTGGACATACACCTTGTGAAAAGAAATACAGCAGTCTTGCTGAGATTGAAACTCGGGTGTGAAGGCTAAGAATACTCAGGCTTAGGGTATCCCTTCTGTATAGAACCTAAGGACGGACACTTATCTTTGGGGTGGAGAAAAATGTTCTAGCAGGGTTGGACGATAGGAACCTCTTAGCCCGCAGACATTCTAAGCCTGCAATTTCATAGTCTGATTGTGAGCTTCTAATCAGGTGTGTGCACATGCTCCACACAGAGAGCCAAGGAAAATATCTCACATAGACGGTAGGAACTTTTATCTGCATATCCCCTGGCTTCGTATATACAAAAGTGCAGTGACTATTCGTCCAGCGTGTGCCTCTCTTGGACTGTTACAATTCTCTCGAAAGATAAGCCAATTGAATTTTCAAAGAAGAACTAACTATTACTGGAAGGCAGTATACTGGTATGATTACAATCGTCTGATCAGACATTCATACAAAATCCGTTGTCTTGAAGCATTTTCGCGTCCATAATCGAAAAATACTGTGAATGATCAATCATATCTGCCCAGTTGTATTCAATGAGCAGAAAATACTGTGAATGATCAATCATATCTGCCCAGTTGTATTCAATGAGCAGAAAATACTGTGAATGATCAATCATATCTGCCCAGTTGTATTCAATGAGCAGAAAATACTGTGAATGATCAATCATATCTGCCCAGTTGTATTCAATGAGCAGAAAATACTGTGAATGATCAATCATATCTGCCCAGTTGTATTCAATGAGCAGAAAATACTGTGAATGATCAATCATATCTGCCCAGTTGTATTCAATGAGCAGAAAATACTCTGAATGATCAATCATATCTGCCCAGTTGTATTCAATGAGCAGAAAATACTGTGAATGATCAATCATATCTGCCCAGTTGTATTCAATGAGCAGAAAATACTCTGAATGATCAATCATATCTGCCCAGTTGTATTCAATGAGCAGAAAATACTGTGAATGATCAATCATATCTGCCCAGTTGTATTCAATGAGCAGAAAAATAAAAGTACATATGTTGTATATAGGCTACTTACCATTTGCAGTTTTCCTTTTTTATCCAACAAAGCAGAAACTGCAAATGTCACCACTGTACATGCGGCTAGGGAGAAGTAGGTATTCATGATGGCACGGTGGCGTGCATCCCCCGCAGCAGCTGCACCGTTGAAACTAGGCCAGTATATCCATAGGAATATAGTCCCTGTAATGGTACGGAAGAATCAAATATTACTGTGAGTATTTAAAAGATGTGACGTGTGCAATGAGCAATACAGATCATATTCTGAATCAAATGTTTGGCGTAAATACATTATGAAGTTGACGTCTGGTTATGAAGTACCCTGAAATGTACAAGTCACGTGACTTTATGTAATGACGTGGATCGCAGCGCGTAGCTTCGCATCCCTATCCCCCCCCCCCCCCCCCGGCATAGTTTCTGTAATTACTACTTTCTTTTTGATGCGTGAAAAGCAAATAGTGGAACTGTCGCATTAATAATTAACCATGGAAATTAAGTTTGCTTCGCGAGATTGTTGATAGTAAACACAAAAATTATACAATTCAATGGCTCCATCTATGGGTATGTGAATTTGCATGTTACACGAACTAGGGCGACAGACAGTGTTTCGTTCGACAAACTACAGTTGGAGTAATGCGTTGCATTATCGATTCCATTTGCTTGTCTGTTCTCCTCGCCACTAGAAACATTATAATAAACAACTGTTCTATTCAGAATTTAGTCCTTGTTGACTAGGATGGCCGGAAACTTTAAAATATTTCGTTTCTAAAATCAATTGAATCGAATGTGTCGTTATATGTGCTGCATCTCGTGGCATGAATGTTCGTGAGTCAATCGTGTATGGCCGATTCTACATCGCCTGATCATGGCTTGGTCGAAACGTTTCTGGCTGTTCAGATAAGTATAGCCTGCAGTTTTTTTTGAACTCATTAAGTTTGTTATTATTCACAGCGTCCAATAATGATTGAAACAGCCCTTCCACATAAGTACAGATAGAGAGTCTGAAATCGCTATATGGGATTTCAACAGGATCAGCCTCATCATCTGGGGCTGCCGTAGCCATCCTATCAGCCTCAGTATTAGGTCTTTGGATTATGGACGCGGATATTCTCTAATGGACGACGGCTGGATTATGAATGACGGACTAGACGCTTGTAATTACCTTTGATGCTAACGTGACTAGGCAACCAACAAAACACATCAATTTGTTGATCAAATCTAGTCATATAATTGTAGAATATTCAAGATGGTGGGATGAGTCGAAGTTCCACTTTTAATCACTTTTAGGGCATGACAGTAAATCTGAGAATATGACATTTTTTTCCTTTTAGTGGATTCTTGGAGGTTCATTTGTGAGGCAATTATAACCTTCCTCTCGGTTAACAGTGAATACAGGTGAATTTTAGGATACCAGCTAAACGAGTTTTGCCTGTGTAAAGGTAAATACTTCTTTAATAATTTATACCAATTCCATTTTTTCGGGTGTAATTATTTTTTGTTGTATATTTTTTTATCAATATTTTCATCCATTTTTGTTGGCACATTTTCGGCCTAATATTATGACGAATTTGAAGTTGCATTACCAATCATGGAGAATAGATCAGAATGGTAAACTGTGCCTTCCTTCTTCGACATTTCCGAACCCTCTTTGTACAAGACTCTGGTAATGGCCAGCCCGAAATAAGCTGCAAAAACATGGATGAACATAGACTCCCCCACATCAACTACCTACAAACAGAAATACTGGAATTACTTTCAGCATGTAAAGTACCAAGAGACAGAGATATATTCATTTCAGCGATATAGCGACGATCAAACAGCACTCCACAATTAATCAACACAACATAGTAAAACATCTAAATACATTAAAATTTATACAACAAACCGATTTCTCTCAAATAACCTAAATTTAATCTTCTTTTACTCGAAGAAGATCTAAAAATCTTTAAAAAGATCTTCTAAGTAGCTGCTTGATAAAATGAATCTCTTACAATCTTAAAATCTATATAGTCGATCAGAATATGTTTCACTGTGACATCTTCGAGACATGGAATTCACCTTGGGGTTGGTTCTTTTTTTTCAGTAAATTTTCGTGAGTTAATCGTGTATGGTCGATTCTACATCGCCTGATCATGGCTTGATCGAAGCGTTTCTTGCTGCTCAGATGAGTATAGCCTACAGTTTTTCGAAACTCATGAAGCTGAAACTGCTTTCTCACGTAAGTACAGATAAGGGATCTGAAATCCATATATGGGATTCCGACAGGATCAACCTCATTATCTAGAACTGTCTCGGTCGTTTAACCAGCTTCAGTATTTCTTTGAAGCCAACGTGGCTAGGCAACCAACAAAACACAATATCAATCTGCTGATGAAATCTACTGTCATATAATTGTATGGTTATATAAACATCTCTACCGCATGATGAACATGCCGAATAGATGGAACTTGTCTTGACGAATCCGTTTTCACTGGTTCGTAATCTGATAAACATGATGAACGAACAAAGAAGGCGAATGCAACCATCTATTCAGTAGCAACGGTCCGATCCGACATTCAATATTCAGCCGTCGCCCAGAAAAGAATTTCCGCGTTAATAATCGAAATAATTATTCCGTATACCAATTCGAAATGTGTATGAAATAAACATAATAAACAGAAGCTGGTTTGCAAGGAGAGAGTCTTGTTCTTCACATTAAATCCTAATCACCAACCATTTGTCAGACATAATCGTATTTACTCAGATATAACATACAGAATCTTACCTTGAATATTTCTAGTCCAAGTTTTTCGTTGAGAATGAATATAGGTACCTCTAGAATGGACATAAGGATAAGCTGTAGAGGACTGGTTTTGCCCAACACGACACAAAATGAGATAAGTACCGTCGCTGCCGTAAAATCTGCCGTGAGCATACTGCAAAAATGGAATGATAGGCTGAATATCAATCACATGATCTTGCGGATTTCTCATCATAAATGTTATCCTCAACATGGAGCTTGAATACTGACATAAGCCTGGATATTATCCAGATACTAGTACGAGAGCAATTGCAATACCAATCACAATTAGGTTATAGAAATGGCGTACATTTAATGCAGCCCTACCTGCCAAGGTTAATGTGGAATTTCCCATCTTTGGAATCCTGAAGCTTGAGGAAGCCGTGAAAGATCGTCCCCCACTGAACAGCAACGACTCCCACCAGGAGATTGAATCCCATGCCGGAGAATCCATAACGCTTTAGAAAGGTCAGCAAAAAGCCGATACCAGCAAATATCATAACATGGACATCTTGGAACACTGAAACAGAATGAACAGATATGTGTTTAATGATCTAAAGCAGACAAATACAGTAATTCAATATTCAATATTCAGTCCTCGATCAGGGTGAATTTATGCGTCGATAATCGATGGACTTTCGTTCGTATAACATTATTAGCAATCACGCATAGCAATAATAATGACATACAAAGGCTATCTTCTTGCAAGACAGAATCGATCAACAGTTTTCAATGGTGTCAGATAGCTCTGATTGCGCTTGTTCATTTGACCACTGTGGAGATATAGAAATCTTAGCATGCAATCGGCCCCTATCCACGGACAAAACAGAGTTGGACGAACTTCGAAGTTAGTACAGTTTTGTCAGTGTCTTAATTACTAATTAAGATATCTACACGCCCCTTGGCATGGTATCTCCTAACATACATGATCTTCTGAGCTATTACTGTACAGAAAGAGATAGTTAATACCGTTGAAGGGGATACGTCATTGTGAAATGCATCCCACTTTTCGATTTAAGAGAATAATACATTAGGCTAAATCACATAAGCTCAGCCTGTTTGGCTTATCATATGTTTTAAGGCAACTAGACGAATATTTGGGTGGAGTATCTCGTAGATTATCAGCATGGGGCTGAACCAAATGTAACTATTTTTTATTTTATTTATTTATTTTTTTTATCTTTTTATATTTTTTTATTCAGGTACCATAAATCATATTATTAACATACATGTATAACAATCATAATAATATAATCTGCAACTTACTACCTGTTACCAGTAAGTTTTACGAATAAAATAGGAAATCTTCTTAGTGTTTGTAACTATTAATATACGTACAATATATTTTGATAATAAAGTGATTGACTAATCTGTAAATTACTCTAGTAGGGGCATGTGTCATGGTGTATTCGCGCATATTAGATACCCAGATGAAATGGTTATGTTTTTGGTAAATCTCTTTTTTTTATGGTATTATGGTGTAAATTACAAACGTATACAAATTGTGTATATCCATATATACATGGCTTCTATACACATAGATAATTTTCAATTATCAGGTGAATTGTTTTCTTTCATAATATCAAACAGGTTTTACTAGAATTATATCAGTTTATTCAGAGACTATGTTCCTCCCTTATTCTAGTAAAGAAGAAAGTACTTAAATGGCTGTGATATTTCTTCATTCTTCAGTCCATTCTTCCTTTTAACTCTGCGTGTACAGTGACTTGGCAGTATCCGATTATTCTGTTATTTTTGAGTATGTAATTTTGATTTGAATTCGCGATTGTTAGACATACTTACTCTTATCTGTTTGAGAGTTCCAATGTCGCACTATTCGACAAGAAAAAATAAATTATTATACAAAGTGTATAGAGGAGATTATTTCATGTGGAAAGTTTAATAATAGTTCCTCGATAAGACGCTGCCTGGATAGCGATTGAAATCTAGATTTTGCGTATACACTGATAAATGCGTCTCATAACGGAGGGGCCTTTCCAGCAGGGATTTCTATCTTAGTGAGTTATTGTGTTTACACATACATGGGTTTTCCGTTCCATAATGGGGGGGGGGAGGGGGCTGTGTTGTGTACGCGTTGTTGGGTGCACACGCACCTGCACATATTTCATAAACTATGGATTAACCAATATGTTCATATTCTTTGAGGGATAATTACTCGTGAAAAGTCTCCGGACATTAACTGTGTTCACCTGACATCATATTTTTCAACGTAAATCCAGTGACTGAACTTAAAAAAAACAACGTTTTACTGGATCGCCACTCGGGCGATCATGCTTTGCTATATTACGGACTGAACTGGGTCAACTCGTCAGCTTCGTTATATACATATATGCGCTTTTGAAAGTCTTTAATGCAACTTTGATCATGATTATTCATTCTTGTATTCTCAAATAATTAGTAGTGCCTGTAGCATCGCTCATGGTCAGATCACCGCACCTCCTCCCGTTAACTCCCACCTCACCTTCGGAGAGGACTTATCCTACCAGCTGGCATACTATACATACATCACGACCCTCCCAGCCATCGGTAGGGACAGGTCATAAACCACACCCTTCGTGGCTATCGGTAGGGATAGGTCATACACCACATCCTTCTCAGCCATCGATAGAGACTGGGCGTACATCACGTCCTTCCCAGCCATCGGCAGGGACAGGTCTCCATTTTAGGCCCCCAAACACACTCAATTGACCCCGACCCGATGCAGTTGCCAATGGTGCTCAATTACACTGCAACCTGTAGGTCCGTGCAACATGAGTCGTGCTGTCAAAACAAACACACTCAGTCGTGCCAGACCCGGCTTAGTTGCCAGTGGTGCTCAATCCCACTGCAACCTGGAATCCTCCAGGGTCTGTTCAACATGAGTTTTGAGTATTCTAACAAAAACAAGTCAACAACCCAGCAGTCCAGAAATAATCAACATAACACACTAAAAGACATGTACATACATTAAACTCTATGCAACAAACCGATTTCTTTCAAATAACCTTTTACCCGACTAAAAAGTTCTTCTAAAGTAGCTACTCGATAAAAAGAATCTCTTACAATCTTAAAATCTATACAGTCGATAAGAATATTTTTCACTGTGAGATCTTCGGGGCATGAACTACAACTTGGGACTGACTCTTTTTTAGGAAATGTTCGTGAGTTAATCGTGTATGGCTGATTCTACATCGCCTGATCATGGATTGATCGAAAAGTGTCGTGCTGTTCAGATGAGTATAGCCAGTTTTTTTTAACTCATGAAATTTGTTATTATTAACAGCATCCCATAAAGATGGAAACAGCTTTCTCAGAAGTGTTTGCTGATCTTCTCCCCACTTATAGTTGGCAACTGCCTTCAATAAATCAAGAGCTTCGTGCACTTAGCTTTCAATCAATTTTATGCGATAAGAACGTTAATCGGTAGTCAAACTCGATCGTGGGGTCAAAGCAACAGTCTTTTGGGTACTAGCTTGCAGCTGTAAGATATATCGCGGCTCTATCCTCGTACCCAGGTTTATGTACTTATAA
Organism: Hanleya hanleyi; assembly: GCA_036873755.1. Taxonomy (NCBI): domain Eukaryota; kingdom Metazoa; phylum Mollusca; class Polyplacophora; order Lepidopleurida; family Hanleyidae; genus Hanleya; species Hanleya hanleyi. The sequence continues at coordinate 49,301 of JAVTVY010019834.1, read as the reverse complement.
ACACATTTCCATAGTTTACCGAACCCCATGTGTGAAAGTTTATCAGTTACTTGCCGATGGGCGGTGGTTCTCTCCGGGTACTCCGGCTTCCTCCACCAACCAAACTGACTGTCACCATATGAGTGAAACAAACTTGAGTGTGACATTAAGCCAAATTCCCTCCCTCCCTCGCCCGAGCTCATCACATCTGACGGCGGATCATCACTTGGCAATATTGTCGCAGTCAGCCAATCGGAATGCTTAGATGTGTCCCTATCTTCTCAAATGACGTCCTAAGCGATAAGCCGTGCCCATCAAATATCAAAGCAGCTGAACAGATTATACGTTTTTTTCCTTTCTCGCCTGAAGCCGGCCTATCAATCATATCCCAAGATGAAGGGGACACGTGCTGGTGTGTAGTATTTTGCCCTTCAGGTAGTGTCCACGCTGTTGCTCATGTCCAAACTGTTGGTTTCAGTTCAAAATAAGCTTCTCACTTTCCGACTTTCTCTTGTTTAGAGTTTCCTATTATTACAAATGTACCTCACAAAGACTATTTTGCAGACCCTGTCGTTAATGTCATTTCGGCTACAGTACACAGGGGACATTGTATAGGATTACCCACATTCACAAGACTGGTGATAATAGGGAAAGCGAATTCGATAAGCCGACACCGCAAGCCAGGCTGTCCAAGGCATGTGTTTCTAATTGTACCATTTTTGTTGTCTTTTTTGTAGGCGACTGGCCCAAATTGACAAGTGGAAGCGGGGAAATTCCTTAGATAACCTCCCAGGTTTACATTCCTCGTAGCGGTTCCAACCATATGAGTGTATTCTGATAGCTGTTCAGCTTAGGTTAGGGGTCATTAGTGTGTCATCGTCGCAGAAGTCACAGCTATCCCCAACGGAAATGTATTGCCCGGGCTCATCCTTGGAACTCCTCTCTCCCTGTGTGGATATCAGTTGTCATGGTCAATTATTCGGGGCACAGAGAAGTTTAAACATTTGGGACTGCTAGCGGAACAGGTCAATTTCAAATGAAGGGTAACTCCCATTTTCCATCTACCGTGGAAATATCAAGCAAAAGCTACTGGCCTTTGTCAGAATACTGCTGAAGGTCGAACGGGTTGGTCATTTATTCACGTACGTATACTCAATTGTTCGTTTATGAATGATGAATTTCAATATAGCTCGTATGATCAAGTATGATATTAGGCCATGGGCCGTCTCAGAAGTGATTTCGGAGCAGGGGCTTTCGTTGCCACATTATGGGTGCAACTCAAGTCTTAACCTGGTGAGTATTTCCTCTTCACATGCAAAAGTTCCCACGTTTTCTATGGCACAATCAGAAAATTCTTAAAACAGAAGAGTCCGATCATTTAAAATTGAAAGGGGGGTTGTGGGAGAGCGGATAGTAGTATATAAAACACGGGAAAGGTCTTATTGACCGTTGACCTCAGAAATTTGCATATCACGTGACAGAGGTCAAAGGTCAATGAGTGCACTTGACCTGTAGCATGTACTGGCATGTTCTGGATTGCATCAGCCTTGGCTGTGTGCCAAGTATGGACGAGTATAGTTCGGTTAACCTTTGAGCTTTGTATTCCTCCGCGGTGATGCGGTCATGTCTGGCGGTGATGCGGTCGCCTCCGCGGAGAAAAAGTAGTCCCCAGAAAACAAACACGCTGCATGGTCCGATGGGGTCGAGTGAGGTATCATTGTGAAGCTTAGGTGAGGGGGCATCGGATGGGCTGGGTGCGGGATTGAAATAGCGTCATGCTGCGCATGCGCGGTGGCCCAAGGGTACGGAAATAGACGTTTTGGGATCTAGGGGAGCCACTAATGGTCCGATGGGGTCGAGTGAGGTATCAAAGTGAAGCATTCGTGAAGGGGCATCCGCCTGGACTGTATGATGTGGAACTGACGTCATTCTGCGCATGCGCGGTGGCCAAAGGGTATGAAAATAGACGTTTTGGAGCTATGGGAGCCACTAATGATCCATTGGAGTTGTATGAGGTATCAATGTGAAGCCTATGTGAAGGGGCATCTGATGGGTTGGGTGTGCGGTAGGAATATCATTCTGCGATACGGAGCTCTCGTCCAATCAGAAGCGAGTATTTCAAATCCGTCACAGAGCTCTCAACCAATCAGAAGCGAGTATTTTGACCCGGTGCATTATGGGACATATCCACGATGGCGGCACGTATGTTCAAGATGGCGGCACATCCGGTGTCGAAAACTGGCCATTTCGTCGGGATGTGGTCACCTAGTGTCGAAAACTGGACCCTGTATGGGTCCCGCTAGACGTTTTGGGATCTAGAGGAGCCACTCATGGGCCGATGGAGTCGAGTCAGGTATCAATGTGAAGCCTATGTCAGGGGGCCTCTGACTGGACTAGTGTCTCGGGCGTTGTCACCATTCTGCGCATGCGCAAACAGGGAATTGTGGGAAATGGGTATGGAAATAGACGTTTTAGGGTCTAGGGGAGCCACTAATCGTCCGATGGAGTTGAGTGAGGTATCGTTGTAAAGGAGACGTGAGGGGGCATCCGCCTGGTCTAGTATCACGTGAGACTGACGTCATTCTGCGCATGCGCAGTAGACAAAATGTATGGACATGGGCGTTTTGGGGTCTAGAGGAGCCCCTAATGGGTCGATGAGTTGAGTGAGGTATCCATGTGAAGCATAGGTGAAGGGGCATCCGCTTGGACTAGTGTCTGGTCCGTGGTCGCCAGTCTGCGCATGCGCAGACCGGGAATTGTGGGAAAAGGGTATGGAAATAGACATTTTCGGGTCTAGGTTGTCTATTATGGGTCCGATGGAGTCGTATGAGGTTTTCTTTTGCAGCTCTCGCGAAGGAGCATCCAACTCGGCTCATGGTTCGTCCGTGTTCAAGAGTCTGCGCATGTGCAGTCTGGCCGTAGTGTAGAAATATACACATGGGAGTGTGTTTGGGGTACTTAACCTCATATGGGTCCATGGTTGTGGTTGGGTGGTGTGGGTTCTGCGCAAGTGTGTGTGTGTGTGACGTCACTTCGGGTTGCACTAAAACTACCTCCGAACACAGAAGAGTTCCAATTTTTCCTTCGACCTGATGCATGTACTTTCAACATCCGGGTTACTCACCGCCTGTATGGAATGCATGTATCCCGTAGAGCTACGTCTAGGCGCGCATGTGTGAGAGGGTCTATAAAACACACTGCTCTGGATCCCACACCTCCATTCCTATGGTTGCAGAGCCATGACGGACACCCATCCCTATGCGGCTCGCGTTTTACAGCATGCAACCGTGGTGAATTCACTCACGGGTTACTGGGCAGTGGTTCGATCCATGTTAGCAGATGGCGACGACAACGAGGGGCGACGCCAGATCCTAAAAGAGTTCACAGAAGCGGTCCTCAACAGAGTGGAATCGATGGAGGGGTGTGCTATCACCCACCACTACTGGACAATGACAGCCATCCTTGATGCCCGGGCTATGGACCACGAGCGCTCACGCCGGAACCACCGACGGCTCGTTGGCCTCGCAATGGTCTTTGCCCTGCTGACCCTGACGCTGTGGCATTGACAGTGGGACTTCACCATAAATACGAGAGACAGTCAGCGTGTGCGTCATTCGGCATCTCGTCAACCATGTCACCAGTCCTACGAGCCGTTCTTCCCCTCACCCCTGAGGTGGGGTTACACCTCTATGAAGATAAAGTCACCATCGTGGAAGATCGGGATGTCTGTGGGTGGGGTTCGGAGTCCACATCCACTACGGTTACCCTACACCGTGATGGCTGGACCAAATTTAAACGGGTGTTGAGCGGTGAGCTGGACGGAAACCTCATCCACCTCGAGAACGCCAACTACGTACACCGTGGACCCTTCTTTGCCCGTGTGGGGCGTTACCACGATCCTACGCAAAGCTTCACCCTAGACCCTGACCTGTGGACAGCCTTGAAGAAAGTGGTGCCTATTGTGGACCAGCTGTTTACACCGGACGAGCGGTCATCAGACCAGTTGGGATGGGCTCATGCTATTGAGGACGCGCTGGCTGAACCCAATGAACAAATGTCTAGCAATGAACCAGACGACGATGCCATTGATTATCCGGCTAGACTCAGTCAACCTAGGATATATACAACGGTGGTAGAACCCGAACATCAGACGTCGTTATAAATAAACCATACTCACCGGGTCCATTATCATTTTGTCACCATGAAGCGCTGGGAGAAGGTGTTGGATAACTTATACTACAGTCCCGACAGTCCGGCGGCCTATAGTGCATTGTCGGCTCTCTATCGAGCGGCTAAACCCCAGGGGATACAACGGGCACAAGTTCGAGATTGGTTAAAAAAACAAGACACCTATACCTTACATCGAGCTGCCCGCCGCCATTTTCTACGGAACCGGGTCATCGTGGGAGGACTAGATGCCCAATGGCAAGCGGATTTGGTCGATATGAGCGCCTTTGCCAAACACAACGATGGGAATCGGTATATCTTGACGTGCATCGATATCCTGTCAAAGTATGCGTGGGTGGTACCCATCCGGACGAAAACGGGGGCGAATCTCATAGCGGCGTTCAAGGACATCTTCAAGAGCGGGCGCAAACCCTTGTATTTGCAAACCGACGAAGGCACGGAATTCCTCAACAGACCGTTCCAAGCCTTTCTCAAGAAACAGAAGGTCTTCTTCTTTCACACCTACAACGAGACCAAGGCTTCCGTGGTGGAAAGATTCAACAGGACATTCAAAGGCCGCATGTATAAATATTTCACCTATAAGAATACAAGACGGTACATCGATGTTCTCCCGAAACTTGTCAGTGGTTACAATCGAGCCTATTACCGGAGTATACAGAGAGCCCCCATTACCGTGACCCAACGCAATGAAGCCCAAGTCCGGCGTATCTTGTACCCCATACAATCGCAGCGAACGCCGAAGAACGAGTTCAAGGTCGGGGACCCTGTACGGATCAGTAAAGTCAAGGGCAAGTTCGAGAAAAGTTACTTGCCCAACTGGAGCGATGAGCACTTCCTGATTAAACGGCGCCTACCCCGACAGCGGCGAGTCTATGAGCTGGAAGATCTTCAAGGAGAACCGTTGCTAGGGACGTTTTACGAGCTGGAATTACAACCTGTCGTAAAAACAAAGCAAGACTACTACACGGTGGAGCAGATTTTGAAAACGGAACGTCGACGTGGCATCCCATTTCATTTCGTGAAATGGCAAGGCTGGCCCAGTTCCTTCAATTCCTGGGTCGCGGCCAACCAGGTGAAACGACTATAAAGCCAGACACCACTACCGTCATCCTTCATTCTACGTTCGACCATGAACACAGTGCAATCGTCTCTGAACACAGCGTCGCCCAAAACGCGCAAAGCACAGGTGGGCTTTGTAGTGATATTGCTAACCCTGCTGAGTGTGTTGTACGGAGGTGTGTTTTACGACGTAGCCTATCTCAGCACTCTACTCATCCCACCAAAGACACAGCCACCATCCGCCAGTCAAAACAGTCTACAGATAGCACCAGTCCATCCCGTGACCGAAACGAGCCCAGTCATCACCTCCACCACACCCCGTGTACAGGCTACAGCGAGTATAGAGTCAACACCTACACCAAGTGCACCCACGACGTCTGAAAATCCACCGGATTTCATCACTCACAGTGAACAGACAACGACGACCAACGTTGTACCCACCACCATCAGCCCTGACAGTGAACAGACAAGGACGACCGACGTTGTACCTACCACTCCAGTTCACTCGTACCAAATTTACAAGAGCGGGTTACCACAACAGCGGATACACCTCCAACCATGGACCCTCGGTGGCAACACCCCTTCACCTGCGTCATCGCAGGACCGACGGGTTCCGGCAAAACGCACTTCGTCAGGAAGCTCCTCGAACACGCCGACAGCATGATTACTCCACCCATTGCCCGAGTCGTGTGGTGTTACGGAGAATGGCAGGCGGCGTATGCAGCAATGCCCCACATCACGTTCGTGGAAGGGCTCCCCAACCTGGCCGATTTGGAACCGGACACCTTGGTGGCTCTGGATGATCTCATGGCGGAGACGGATGCGCGGGTCACCCAACTCTTTACCAAAGGCAGCCATCATCGACGTCTCAGCATCATCTACATTGTGCAGAATCTGTTCAGTAAAAACAAAGAACATCGGAACATCAGCTTAAATGCTCACTACCTGGTGGTCTTCAAAAACCCGAGAGATACCACTCAAGTACTGCACCTGACGAGACAGATGTACCCTGGACGCACTGCGTTTGCGTTGGAAGCCTTTAAAGATGCGACAACCCCTCAGCACGGGTATATGCTCTTCGACCTGAAGCAAGCCACTCCCGACCACCTTCGCCTACGGACCGGCATCTTTCCCGGAGAGACCCACCACGTGTACATGCAAAAATAATGTAAACACACCCACAGTGGTTCCCCCGCAGCTGGGGTGTGTGTTTGATGTTTGGGGATAATAAAAGAATGAATACCACATCATGGTTGGCTTTTGTCTCTGTTCAATATTCACGAGGTAGGTAGATAAAAAGGGCGGGGTTGTGGGTTCTAGCATCAGTTGTACATGATGTCTGCTCGAGTCCGGAAGCATGCTCCGACGCTCCGTGTATTGAAGACGGCTCCACCCGAGTTGGTTCGAACCATTGTACGCGGCGCAGACCCTGCTCTCGTGTGCTGTCTGTGTGAGATTGGACTCAATATCTTAAAAGGGAACGTACCACTGACTCCGGCTCAGAAGGCGAAGTTGGCCAAGCATAAGACAGGTCTGCGAACCTTAGTCCAGAAGCGCATCTCTCAAACACAAAAGAAAAAGGTGTTACAGCAAGGCGGCTTTCTCGGAGCCATTTTAGCACCCTTGGCGGCTTCCGTGTTGGGTCCAGTATTGGGTGGACTGTTCGGCCGACAATGAACCACACGAAAAAAATGGTCCTCGTCGAACCTCGGCTCCTTCAAACCCTCCAATCACCGTACCCCGTACCCTCTACGGTGAAGACGATAAACACACTCGATGAAGAGATGGGTCAGATCTTACAACGACCGGGGTTAAGCGACAGTGAGAAAGTACAACAGTACAACGAAACGCTTCAGCGGTACATGACGTTCATGGACCAATACAAAACCCGCTCTACCCCAGCAGCAGCACCACCACCACCAACCTCAGCACCGCTCCAACAGCCGCCATTACCAGGGGTACCACCCACAGCCCCACAGTGGGTCGAAGACGAAGTCCTGAAGAGTGTACCTGCATCGTTCAAGAAACAAGCTGGCCTGGTATTACAACGAATGAAACAGAATCCTAACATGACTTGGAATGATAAAGGTGAACTCCTGGTACAGAATCAGGTGGTCCCCGGTACCCACATGACGGATTTAGTGAATGACCTGATGCGTCAACGCAGGTCGCACACGGATCCTCGAGGATGGGAGGTCTTCGCTCAAGGCTTGAAAGACATGCATGTACCACAAGAATTGGTGGGAAACCCCCAGCGCTGGGCCTTTATGCAATCACCCAGTCGTGCACCACGACTCTCACCACAACCTTGGGAACCGGAGTCACCCCCCAAATCACCACCACGGCGGGCACCTACTTTTTCACCCCTTTTACCACGCCACCCCTTGCAACCACCAAGAGCTAAGTCACCGCGACCACCACGACGATTAGCACTCAAGGGCTGGGAGAAGTATTAAAACCAACAGCAGCAGCAGGAAAGCTCAGTTGTCATGTTTTACCTCACCCTACCCAGTAACAGCTCGGCTGATGTGTTTCCTGACAACACCTTGACCAAGTACGTGACCCAGTTACCGCAAGCGTTGCATTTACCTGGACGCTGGGAATGTGGACTCGTGGATATCCAATACCCTTACTCGTGGTACAACGTGCGAGCCAATGAAGTATGGTACGAGGTGACCTACGAAGGACAAGAAACTCGACTCAAACTACCCGAAGGTCAATACGATACCCCCAAGGAGTTCATGGGTGGCCTGAGAAGTCTGATGCATTATAAGTCTCTACGAGACGTCACGAATACTTCAAAACCCATAAAATCTTTCCCCTTCAAAAATCATGTGGACTTCGATTACAACGCACACAACGACAAGGCCAATCTCACGCTCAGCCCCAATGTGAGTGTCGAACTCAGTCCTACCCTACAGCAAATGCTGGGTCTCCATCTACGGGGGTACGCTGGCCCCACCGGTGAGAGAGCCCACATCCCGATGGACATGCGTGGTGGTATGTATGGCCTGTACATCTACTCGGACGTGGTCGATGCACACATTGTCGGCGACAGCAACGTACCTCTACTGCGCGTCTGCCCGGTGAAAGGCACGTATGGAGCTCAAGTCACCCACAGTTTCAGGCATATCGTGTATCTACCGGTCAGTCAGACCGATATTAGCTCCATCGTCATCGATATAAGAGACGACACCGGTCAACCGATCGCATTCGAGCGTGGGAAAGTGGTGCTGACACTTCATTTCCGTCAAGTCCGAGCGGTTCACTTTGCATAATGAAGGTGCCTTACGAGTGTGATGCACGCAGCTATATGGACTATTATACCCAACAGGCCGGGGGTAGCTTTCCGGTGTTTGCAGGTACACGGATGCAACGAGGACATGGACTGGGGAACATACTCGGGAGCATCGTCAAAACGTTCCTCCCCTTGGTGACGCGTGGGGTGAAAGCGATCGGCAAACAAGCGGTACGCAGTGGACTGCAAGTCGCGGGTGATGTCTTGGGCGGTGCGGCACCCAAAGAAGCACTGAAACGCCGAGCCAAAGAAGCGGGAGGCGTCTTGGTCACCAAAGCACAACGCACCGTAGGGAATAAAAGACCTGCACCACCGAGACCACGCACCAGTCGACGACCGACCCAGCGACGACGCACATCGAAGACCCAGGATATCTTTTCTTAAAGATGGCTTTCATCCACGCCGAGTCGTGTCCTTCTACCAACAGTGAATTTGATTTATGGACCGTCCCACCTACTCAGACCAGTGCCGAAGAGGGTCAATGGGTGGAACATCTGCCCCTTTCCAGCATTACAGCCACAGGCCCCATTGAATTCACCATCACCAACGCAGATACGACCTACCTGGATTTAGCCCATACGTACCTATATGTGAAAGCTAAAATCACCAATAAAGATGGGTCTGTCCTCAAAGCAGATGCACCCGTGGGACCAGTGAATCTCTGGCTTCATTCGCTATTCCAGCAAGTGGATATAGCCCTCAGTGATAAACTGGTGAGCGCCTCAACGAACACGTACCCGTACCGAGCCTACATCGAGACACTGTTATCCTACGGGCGTGACGCTAAAAAGTCGTATTTGACAGCCCCGTTGTTCTACCGAGATACCCCAGGCAACATGGAAGCGAGTCCTGATAACGCCGGCTACACGGAGAGAGTGGATTTCACAGCAGAGAGTCAATCGGTCGATATGATGGGACGTCTGCATGCGGACTTATTCATGCAGGACCGATACCTCTTGAATGGAGTACCTGTCAAAATACGACTAGTGCGCGCAACGCCTGCGTTTGCCTTGATGGCCCCGAATGAGGACCTCGAGTATAACATTGTCATCCAAGAGGCCAGTCTGTTTGTACGCAAAGTGAAACCGAGCCCAGGGGTACAGTTGGGGCACATCAGAGCCTTGGAGGAAAAACCAGCCCAGTACCCGATTCGACGAGTACAGACCAAGGTCTTTTCCGTCCCTAAAGGGAATATGATTGTCAATCAAGAAAACCTGTTCCTGGGGGATTTGCCCAAGCGTTTAACCCTAGCCTGTGTGGAGAACGTCAGTTATAATGGGACACTCTCGAGGAATCCGTTCAACCTAAAAGCGTTCAACATCAATTTCGTGGCCCTGCATGTGGATGGCCAACAGGTACCGGCACGCCCCTTACAACCCAACTTTGGAACGGACAATTACATCCGGAGCTATCTGAACCTCTTCACAGCAACTGGCCAAATCAACCAAGACGAGGGAAATATGATCAGTGGAGACGATTTCGGCAAAGGATACACATTGTTCTGTTTCGATCTGACCCCCACCTTAGACAACGATCATCAACTGAGTCTCGTCAAGAAAGGCAACTTACGCTTGGAACTGCATTTCGGGACACCTTTACCGAAAACCATCAACGTGATTTGCTACGCTGAGTTTGACAACATTATTCAAATCGATAGAAGCCGTAACGTCCTGTGTGACTTTGCCACCTAACATGGATACAGACCAGATACGCACCGTGCTGGAGAATGACCCAGGGACACGCATGGTATTTCAAGGAGTGTTCGCCCGAGACGTGTTCCCATCAGACCGTGTGTACCCTGCTGCTTACGTCCTGAATACAGACCCGAAGAATCGGCCCGGTCAACACTGGGTGGCCGTGTACTTGACAGAAGAGCGGGGCGAATACTTTGACCCGTACGGCCTACCACCCCTCCATCCCGATTTAACAGACTTCATGGATCAAGGCACAGAGACGTGGTGTTGGAATACCAAAACGTTGCAAAGCCTGACCAGTAGTGTGTGCGGACAATATTGCTTGTTTTACCTGTACCATCGATGTCGGGGACATTCCATGCAGACGATCGTCCACATGTTTGACGAGTACCCCAAGGCCGAGGACCGAGATGTACTCGTATATGACTGGGCTGCCGCTCATTTCAATGTACAAGTCCCGTTCTGGGCTTAAATTTTTTCACGTAAAGCCCCCTGTTCCGGGCTTCAGTTTTTTCACGTGGTTGTTCTCACGTTGTTGATGTTCACTGAATAAAAAAATGAGATCTCAAAAATCTGTCTTGCGTGTTTTCTCTGTGAGCATGAATGCCCCATGTGGGACATGTGTGGATTCAGCCCATGAATGGGTTGAGAAACTGGCCAATCAGTGGCCTAGGATGGAATCAAATGTAACCCATCAATGCCCAGAAAACAATGCAAGAGCACTGCAGTAAAATAGAGAGCCCATGAAATCAGCTCACAGACCAAGTGCATGGTTTGGTCTAGGTTAAGAGTGGGCATTCCAACATTTGACGAGAAGTTACAAGTTACAAGAGCAACAGGTGGCGTGAAGTGGGGTACGAGGTGTGGGTAAAGACCAGGAAGACGGCGAGTGGAGACTCGTCCAACACCTATAGATTAAGTTTAATATATTTATTAAGTTTCTTCGTGCCAATACGGTTCTGTGGAAAACTGAGGGCTCCCCACTGGAAATTTCACATAGGGAAATAGATGGTAATATTGTCGGAGACCCTCCTTTATACATGTATGCTTCGGAAGAATGGATAAGCCCTAGGCTAAGGAGAAATTGGAACTCTTCTGTGTTCGGAGGTAGTTTTAGTGCAACCCGAAGTGACGTCACACACACACACACACTTGCGCAGAACCCGCACCACCCAACCACAACCATGGACCCATATGAGGTTAAGTACCCCAAACACACTCCCATGTGTATATTTCTATACTACGGCCAGACTGCACATGCGCAGACTCTTGAACACGGACAAACCATGAGTCCAGTCGGATGCTCCTTCCCGAGAGCTTCAAAATAAGACCTCATACGACTCCATCGGACCCATAATAGACAACCTAGACCCGAAAACGTCTATCTCCATACCCTTTTCCCACAATTCCCGGTCTGCGCATGCGCAGACTGGCGACCACGGCCGAACCACTAGTCCAGGCGGATGCCCCCTCACCTATGCTTCACATAGATACCTCACTTGACCCAATCGGCCCATTAGGGGCTTATCTAGATCCCAAAACGTCTATTTTCATGCCCTTTTCCCACAATTCCCTGTCTGCGCATGCACAGAATGGTGACAATGGCCGAACCATTAGTTCAGGCGGATGCCCCCTCGTGTGTGCTTCACATGGATACTTCACTCGATCCAATCGGCCCAATAGTGGCTACCCTAGATCCCAAAACGTCTATTTCCATACCCTTTTCCCACAATTCCCGGTCTGCGCATGCGCAGAATGTTAAAGACGGACCAGACACTAGTCCAAGCGGATGCCCCTTCACAAGAGCTTCGCATGGATACCTCACTCAACTCCATTAGGGGCTCCTCTAGACCCCAAAACGCCCATGTCCATACATTTTGTCTACTGCGCATGCGCAGAATGACGTCAGTCTCACGTGATACTAGACCAGGCGGATGCCCCCTCACGTATCCTTTACAACGATACCTCACTCAACTCCATCGGACGATTAGTGGCTCCCCTAGATCCTAAAACGTCTATTTCCATACCCATTTCCCACAATTCCCTGTTTGCGCATGCGCAGAATGGTGACAACGCCCGAGGCACTAGTCCAGTCAGATGCCCCCTGACATAGGCTTCACATTGATACCTGATTCGACTCCATCGGCCCATGAGTGGCTCCTCTAGATCCCAAAACGTCTAGCGGGACCCATACAGGGTCCAGTTTTCGACACTAGGTGACCACATCCCGACGAAATGGCCAGTTTTCGACACCGGATGTGCCGCCATCTTGAACATACGTGCCGCCATCGTGGATATGGCCCATAATGCACCGGGTCAAAATACTCGCTTCTGATTGGTTGAGAGCTCTGTGACGGATTTGAAATACTCGCTTCTGATTGGACGAGAGCTCCGCATTGCTTCTGCGCATGCGCAGAATGATATTCCTACCGCACACCCAACCCATCAGATGCCCCTTCACATAGGCTTCACATTGATACCTCATACAACTCCAATGGATCATTAGTGGCTCCCCTAGCTCCAAAACGTCTATTTTCATACCCTTTGGCCACCGCGCATGCGCAGAATGACGTCAGTTCCACATCATACAGTCCAGGCGGATGCCCCTTCACGAATGCTTCACTTTGATACCTCACTCGACCCCATCGGACCATTAGTGGCTCCCCTAGATCCCAAAACGTCTATTTCCGTACCCTTGGGCCACCGCGCATGCGCAGCATGACGCTATTTCAATCCGGCACCCAGCCCATCCGATGCCCCCTCACCTAAGCTTCACAATGATACCTCACTCGACCCCATCGGACCATGCAGCGTGTTTGTTTTCTGGGGACTACTTTTTCTCCGCGGAGGCGACCGCATCACCACCAGACATGACCGCATCACCGCGGAGGAATACAAAGCTCAAAGGTTAACCGAACTATACTCGTCCATACTTGGCACACAGCCAAGGCTGATGCAATCCAGAACATGCCAGTACATGCTACAGATCAAGTGCACTCATTGACCTTTGACCTCTGTCACGTGATATGCAAATTTCTGAGGTCAAAGGTCAATAAGACCTTTCCCGTGTTTTATATACTACTGCCGATAACTCCCCTCGACGCCAGGCTTGTAGCTAAAAAAAACACTAAAAAATATCTTGCTTAATATGTAGTAAATCTGCTGAGTATATCTTGGCAAAACTACATTTTCTATTATTTGCCACCACAATCGCCGCACAACGCCAGGCATCCTGGCTTTTCCACTCAAGCATATAACAAATTCAGCATACATTCGCCACCATTTCTTTTCTAGATAGGCCGGGTACACAGAAGGTCATTTCCCCTGACACAATCACAGCCAGTGTGGAGTTAACAATCAAACTGGTCCAGATTTTATTCCTATTACAAGTAGGAATGGTTGTTTGATATTTTTCAGAGTTAAATCTTAAAGAAACATTTTAGAATATATCAAAAGCCACTTCTCGCCCAGTCAGGAATAATAACCAAGTCCTTTTACCAATTTTGTAACCTAAAATATCTAAAGTTGTTTGTGACCCCCAAATAGACAAAACTATTGCAGCGGTCAAATTACAACACATATCAGGGAAGATAAGCATATATAAATACCATGCTTCCATGGGTTGTAAAGTTAACGACAATTAGGGTGGGCTTTTCCTTAACATTTAGACCCTTAGACACCAAGAATCTTGTTATAATATTTCCCTTCGAAAGAATATTTAATAATTTTTGTTTTTGATTTGCATAGCTACTGATGCACACCTGTATACCTGGCGACACACGAGTTGGTTTTATTAACACAAAACCTACCTCATTCCTCATTAAAGAATATTCGCGTTCATAATCCAAATAACTATTCCATATTCCATATAACAGTATTACCACCAAATTCAAAAAGACAATCATAGTATACATAAACATAGGCTAGTTTACTTGCAAGGGAGAAGCGGTCAACAATTTTCAATGATGCCGGCAAGACATCATGATGTTCCAAAATATAAAATCCGTGTCGCTGATCAGTATTCTTAATCCAAAATAATCGTTGTAAAGTCGTCATCTAGAGAATGATGTATCTCAGTCACGCTTTGATTGTGCCTGTTCATATGAGCACCATGAGGATCTTGAAGAACATGGGTTCATACGGCCCCTAGCCCCGGGTTAAGCGGAAATAGGTACAAGTGACGAAACGTAACGCCATAGACGTTGCACGCTACGCACGTATTTTGCTATCAGCATGCGATATGTATCGCCAAATTTGAGGAACTTTGAGTGGAGGCGCTTGGTGGAATAGCCCTGTTTTATAAGTTAACAATGTTTTGTGATGTTGATTAAAATTGTCACATTTAACACAGGATCTAGCAAATGCAACTAGGCGGGATATGTATACGTCATATGCAGGTCCCACAAATACAAAGTTTCACAAAATTGGGCCATGCGTATAGTGTTGTGTTATGTGTAATGCTTTATTTACCTTTGTCAGTCATAACTGGAATAAATGTACAAAGTACAATAATTTATTCCAGAAATTAATTTGGTGGTTCATAGAAAATTTTAATGAAAACCGGGGCGTTTGAAGTCCCCCGACGTTAAAACTACTGATTTGGCTTGGAAACTTAACATTCAGTACCCAGCATGAAAAGCAATCTCGAGTGAGATCCTGTGGCAAGTTACACATACCAACTTTGGGAAAAGAATCCGTTCACGTTACTGTCCAGAAATGAACTTTTAACTTGTCTCCCAGGTAGCACCACCTTTATAGGCGGATCACCGTTAAAACAAGTCCAAGAGAGATCTTGAGGTGATGTAATCACATACCAAATTTCAAAAGAATCAGTTCAGTTTTTCGGAAGTTATTGTCCGGACATACGGACCCCAATACAATATTCTCCATTTAGCCCTTCGGGGGACAATTATAGAGGGAAAACATAATGAATGTATTGCTGCAGTTCCAAGTTGAAGAAAGTTTTGTCATACTGGACTTCCAAAATGCATAAATCACCATACAAAGCTAGATTCATAGCTGGTTCTAGAAGCTGCACCACCAAGCTTCTTTCAACCCTATTGACGAGGGCCCTTCAGGGGGTAAAAGCATTTTGGGAAAGGTATTGCGCCACTATTTCTAAGAACTCTGGCGTTGAATGTATGTGGATATTGAAAAATTCATAATGTCTTACGAAACTACAATCCCTCATCAGGACCTTATTGACCGTCTAAGTTCATTAATAGTATCTGTGTTCAAGAAAACTGATCGTAGATTTATTAATGTCGGAAGCCATAAAGCATTCTTTAGCTCGACTACATACAAGAGATATCATTCATGGGATGTTTCTTTGTTTATAGAGTTGCTTGAATTTCTCATTAAAAATATCTATGTGAAATTTGGCAACACAATATATCAGCAGCATATAGGTATTCCAATGGGTCCTAATTGTGCACCCCTGTTGGCTGACCTGTATCTGTTCTCTCATGAATATGACTATATGCAGGCGCTTTGAAAAACCGATCCATTCAAGTTACAACACATATAAGGGAGGTGGGAAGAGGTGCCGACATACTGACTGCGTCACATGACTGCACAGAATAGTCTTCTGGTTAACCTATTCTAAAGCACATACCAAGAATCTAACGATTCGTGATATGTGTTGTATCTCAGGTACGCTTTTATTGTACCTGTTCATGTGGCAACTTGGATGATATGACCACACGGCCCCTAGCACCGGCATAAGCGGTATTAGATACAAATCTAGAGAGCTATGATGGAAATGCTCTGACAACTCGTATACTGATAATTCGTGAGCTGTTTCGCTGTGACAACTCGTACATCGGAGATTGGTGAGCTGTATCGTCGTCAGATGTAAATGACGTCACAAAATGCCCGTTCCTTCTCCTTCACCAAACGCTATATAGACGATCTTCTCGCTGTGGATAATTGCTATATAAATGACGCAGTGAAGGATATATATCCACCTTCACTGGATTTGAAGGAAACTACAGATAGCCCTACAGGCACATCATATTTAGATCTCTATCTCTATAAAAAATGAAGCGGGCATTCTCTCTCGTCGACTTTATGACAAAAGAGATGATTACAATTTCGACATCGTAAACTATCCCTTTCTGGACAGTAATATTCCAGTGGGATAGTAGCATTTGCTAGATCCTGTGTGAAATGTGACGATTTCAATCAACATCACAAAACATTGTTGCAGAAACTTATAAAACAGGGCTATTCCACCAAGCGCCTCCACTCAAAGTTTCTCCTATCGCATGCTGATAGCAAAATACGAACGTAGCGTGCAAGATCTATTTCGTAACTTGTGTCTAATTCCGCTTAACCCGGGGCTAGGGGCCGTATGAACCTATGTGCTGCAAGATCCTCATGGTGCTCATATGAACAGTTACAATCAAAGCGTGACTGAGATACATCGTTCTTTAGATGACGACTTTACAACGAATATTATGGATTAAGAATACTGATCAGCGATACGGATTTGATATTTTTGGAACATCATGATGTCTTGCCGGCATCATTGAAAAGTGTTGACCGCTTCTCTCTTGCAGGAAACAAGCCTATGTTTATGTATACTATGATTGTCTTTTTGAATTTGGTGCTAATATTGTTATATGGAATATGGAATAGGTTTTTGGATTATGGACGCGGATATTCTCTAATGGACGACGGCTGAATTATGAATGACGGACTAGACGCTTGTAATACGATTCGAGCACTCTATGCAATGTATTGCTTAAATAATGGTTACATGGATGATGTGAAATAATATTTCATAAAAACTGAATATTTTGAAATGACAAACATGGTATTGAACTGAAATTTTAAAGAAAATCTTGACCGAAAGTAGGATCTTTTGTACCATTGATAAAGTTCACAAATGTTTTTAGCATCTTCTATATTAAAAAATTCACCTGTTTTGCATATTATCATATAAGTGTAACCCGCAGTTTCAGCTCGCTGTGATCTGCTACTTTCAAATTATTAAAACATTTTCAACAGTGACACCACTTTACAACAACATTTTCACACTGGCGGATATAAAAACGAATAAAACATTTTTTTCTCATTTTTTTCTGGTTTAACTGTTGCAACATATTGATATTTATGTATTCCTAATTTTATGTGAATCGTCCGGTCAGTCAACGTGTGCACGATCCTTCAAATGCAAGTCATTATCCCTTGATTCATAGTTCAATTCCATGTTTATTACAGGACTAAATTAAGGTTTTATGTCGCGTTCAGCAATATTTTAGCGACGATCGGACAAAATTATAAGTAAGCCTATAACTTAGTAATCCAACTTATATTCTAATTCGTACGTCAAACGAATATAAATTATTTACAAACTAACACGAACGCTCTCTTTCATCACAGGAGCAGGTCGTTAGCGATGTTGCATTCGTGCTCGTTTATTGGGAAAATTGTGTATCTGGAGTATTCCAGAAGAGCGGGATATTACAGACGTGCGACATTAAACTGAGTGTTATAGACCATTGTAACATCATTAGACATCGTCTGTCATCATAGTTCTACATCTGTATCAACATGTTCAGGAATGAATACAGTTATTGCGTGCCTACTGCCGGCCAGAAACAACCCCCAGCATAAGAGCCTTCTCAGGAGGAAATCTGTCTCCCACCCCATTGTGGCCCGGCAAACCCTTGGGAATAGGGCAAAAAATGACGTTCTGTTCATAATTATTATCATAGCAACTGATATTGTCCAGCGAACTCCTCAAGAATCAATCCTCCAAGCACCATATTCTTTAGTCTTTCTGCATCCTCTGGCCTTGATTGTGAATCACCAAACATGAGGCTGCGCTTATGATATATTACGGCGTACAATCTGAAAACAAAACAAAATGACAAGAAACGAACAGCGATACACGTAACAGACCTATCGCCCTATCTCGCTCAATCTCGCTCTTCGCCCGCAAAGGAATATTAAAACGTTCTTAAACAATATGGTAGACTCTTCCATAAGATTCGATTTGGTGATGCAATATACGGCAGTAAATACGAGCATGAATGCAATGCTAAACCTCGAATGACCAGCACGCACGTTTACCGTCTTAAATAACCCGATACCCCGCGTTCTCGCAAGCTGAACACTATTCCTTGTTTGCACAACTATAACAACACGCGCAAAACCCCCTCACAAACATAATCGACTGAAAACCATCCGGTGATACCACAAACCAGAACTTGATGTACCCTAAAACCACAGGCGGTCCGACGAACGTAACTCACTCGAGCTTACGTATCGTCAATATATATATGTATATTCTAATTCGTACCTCAAACGAATATAAATTATTTACAAACTAACACGAACGCTCTCTTTCATCTTAGGAGCAGGTCGTTAGCGATGTTGCATTCGACCGATAAAGAAAGTATGATAGCTGAGATAATATAAACTATGCAGTATACACATGTATAATGAAGTTCCAAATTAAGAGACACTGAATTTCTTGTTTTAAATGATCGTCTGTCCGGGCACAGAAAGTAGAATGAAGTAATTGGCAATTCCTATATCAAATAAAGGACCCGTTAGTCGTATTTCCACCCAGTATACCTGGAAACGACCGCTTTCTAAACAGATCACCTGTCTGTTAGGCAGCAAAATGTTAGTCAAACCCCGTCACCTTCGAAAAACTGGTGCACCACCATGAGCTCCAGGAGCTCCAGGAGCTTACTAGCCCACGGCCGAAAACAAAGTGCCACTCACAAGCCGCAGCGGCTCCTTGGCTCTGAGCCGATACATGTGTGTACGTCACGTTTACGCCCAGGGGCTATTGTGTGTGCGTGTGCGTGTGCATGCTCTCTTGAACAATCAAACAGAAATGAAAACGCACCGAGTGAAATTAACGAAAACCCTGTCAAACCCCGTCACCTTCGAAAAACTGGTGCACCACCATGAGCTCCAGGAGCTTACTGGCCCACGGCCGAAAACAAAGTGCCACTCACAAGCCGCAGCGGCTTCTTGGCTCTGAGCCGATACATGTGTGTACGTCACGTTTACGCCCAGGGGCTATTGTGTGTGCGTGTGCATGCTCTCTTGAACAATCAAACAGAAATGAAAACGCACCGAGTGAAATTAACGAAAACCGCTGAATTGGGTTAATATACAGGTAGAATATTTAATCCACATACAGTACGTGCAGCGACAAAAAGTATCAATTATCCAGCATCTAGTTTTACTTAGATCATGTGACTCTAAACTTCAGAACCAGACAAGCATTTTATATTGTTCCCGACATGAAATTACGTTCTGGACTGGAAAATTCTATGACGTCACGCACGTATGATTCCCATATTAAGCTAGCAGAGAAATTAGAGGCCAAAAAGCTGCCGAAGGTCATTTGAGGACAACTAGCGTACCGTACGCCTTACATGCCACTAAGTGGCGTACCGCTCTGGCACACGATGAATCGGGTGAACCATCCATTTATTATAGTGATCTCTCACCCGGCATTTCACTGATTTAAAACGCTTAAGTTCGTGAAAGGTAAAATAAGACTCATGTAAACTTGTATCAGTTCTTGACTCTGAGCCGATAAATGTATCTGATCATATTGATGATATCCAGTCTTCTCCGGCTCTGCGGCCAACATTTAACCAGTATTCATTCGGCTCTGCAGCCGTATTAGTATCCATATTCGTTATCTATCTGGTCATATTAATATCCAGTATTCTTCGGCTCTGCAGCCAACTAGTAACTGTAATATCCATGACTAGTATTAAGCGGCTCTACAGCCATCTTGTACGATGCATATTAGTAGCCATTACCATCATTTTGGGTTTCAAAGTGTCACTTGTTGTCTGTTAGAATAACAGAATAATGATAGAAAAGGAAATTCTGGAGCCACGCTGCAAAAACAAAAATCAAAATGACCACATATTAGTAAATTTTGGAGCCGATCAGACCGATGCGAGAACAGAAGTCAGAATAATGCTTATTTAATAGGAAAATTAAAAAAATCGAAAAGACGACTATCAGCTCAGTGCTTCGTCAATTTCATTTATTTAGTTCATTACCGTACGTATAATCGGAGGAGGCAAGGCGGACATAGGTTTACGTTTACGTTAGATATAGTAAAACTCGGCCAACACTGTCCGCACTACTTTTTCACGTCACCATTACTTCACTCACTGTCGACACGTAGACAGTCTCTCAGCCACCTGGCTAACAAAGATTACGCCACCAAGGCGTTCATAACATGCCACCAAGGCTTACACATGATATGCCACCGAGGCTTCCACAAATGCCACCAAGGCTGAACACCAGAAGAAAACTCCTATTGTACTCATTGAACGCACATCAGTAACTCAGTTTTCAATGAAAAATCACATAGCGTCACTATTAAGAGATTTTCCGTTACTTGAATCCTGTAATACGGAATAGGGTGATTATACAGCAATATTTAAAATAAAAGAAGAAACATTTTAAGGACATTTTCCCTATGAATATCTATTTAATATATGTATATTCAGAAACAGATACACTGAAGATACTTTCCGTCGTTTTGATCAGTGCGAATAGCAGCGTATCATCTTAATCCCTATGCTTTATAATGTTACGAAGAAGCTAAATCTTAATGCTGCAAACAGCTTAGAAATTGCCCGTTGGCGCTTCGACACGTAGACAGTCAGAGTCTCTCAGCCACATGGCTAACAACAAAATACGCCACCGAGGCCTTCATAACATGCCACCAAGGCTTACTGCCACCAGGGCCTCCGCAATTGCCACCAAGGCTAAACACCGGAAGAAAACTCCTCTATTGTACTCTCTAGTACTC
This sequence comes from Hanleya hanleyi, assembly GCA_036873755.1. NCBI lineage: Eukaryota > Metazoa > Mollusca > Polyplacophora > Lepidopleurida > Hanleyidae > Hanleya > Hanleya hanleyi. The sequence continues at coordinate 28,273 of JAVTVY010019834.1, read as the reverse complement.
AATGAACGCACATCAGTGACTCAGTTTGTGAATGAAAAATCACGTATAAATAGAAATTGCCCACTGGTGGAACAAAAACCATTACTTCTTGCTCATTTTCTCAACAGAATATGATAAAAGTGATGTATAATTTAAGGAGCTTGGAAAGCGTTGAACTGCCTCAAAATTTCCCATAGCAATGTGGAATTGAGAGCAAATAGCATTTTTCCTCTGTAGGATGTTGTTACTGTAACAATTTCCATTCTGTTTTCAATTTGACTCAGAAAGACAAATAAAAATAAACAATAATTGCAACTGAGAATCATGGACATAGATCCTCTTCAAGGAAGCCACCATTGTGTCTACATGAACCAACCAGCACATATTGCTGTGTGTGAATTACAGCTTTTGTTAGGCATATCCTGAAAATTGAATGATTTTACCAGACCACCAGCCGGAAAACAAAGGGACAATGAACATAAACCTAAGCCCAGAGGTTTTGTCTGTTCTATTGATTTAACATGTTTAAAACAATATGTTTGAGACAATGCAAATGCTCAGCTCGCCTGTTAGCTGTATGTCTTCGAGGGGAAACTCAATTACAACACCCTGTGTGTCATATACTGGTAACATTCGATTACCCTGACCTTTAAAGATCCCGTCTAATATGAAATTTACATGATATATTTCCCTTTTCCATTGAACTAAATTCCAATACTCCGTTCGCAAAAATGATTGCTTAACCATGTTCATATTCATATTAAGCGTCTGTCCAAATTTCATCTGAAAATTCTGTTCGTTCAAAAAGTCGTGTATATAATATTCAATTGCTCAGTTATATACAACAAAACAATACTTATCTCTGGGACTCTGATCTCTTTTCCTGCAAATGCTATTGTACTCTGTGTTAATACTCATCATTACGCTCCTTGGAAAGCGTGTTCACCTGGACCTGGCATTTGAATTAGCACGTCTGGGTAGAAAAACCTCAAGAGGAAAGGCATGCGCCGAGGTATCGTGTATTGACCGCAACCAGGGTTGGGTTCCGGATACCAAGGAAAGTTTAAACGTCGATAGTTGAGCGAATTGGATGCTCCGAGAAAGGAGGTGGTTGGCTTCCCGTGTGCAGTCAGCAGATTCCACAAACTTGCAAAGCGTCTCCTTTCTCGAACGCACACATGTATGATTAATCCAGCCCGTTGTCAAAGCTGAGATATGATAGAACTGCTTCTTGATTCCAGCTCTTTGTCAAATATTTTGTTTGTCTTCTTCTTCAAACTACCGGTACTAACTTCTGCTGAAAGTCTGGAGATTATGCCTCAGTTCAGAAACTTGCGGTCGAAATCGCTCTCCAGGTTCTTGATCAGCATGGTCAGTCTTGCTGAATGATTTGGTGATGCAATATACGGCAGTAAATACGAGCATGAATGCAATGCTAAACCTCGAATGACCAGCACACACGTTTACCGTCTTAAATAACCCGATACCCCGCGTTCTCGCAAGCTGAACACTATTCCTTGTTTGCACAACTATAACAACACGCGCAAAACCCCCTCACAAACATAATCGACTGAAAACCACCCGGTGATACCACAAACCAGAACTTAATGTACCCTAAAACCACAGGCGGTCCGACGAACGTAACTCACTCGAGCTTACGTATCGTCAATAAATATATGTATTAAAACATACACACATTAAAACTTATGCAACAAACCGATTTCTCTCAAATAACCCAAGATGCAATCCTCCCTATTATTAAATCCGACTAAAAAGATCTTCCAAAGTAGTCGTTCGATAGAAAGCATCTCTTATAGATCTTAAAATGTATGCATTCGAATATGATTCACCGTGAGATCTTCATGGCATGGAATACACATTGTGACTGGCTCTTTTTTTGGTAAATGTTCGTGAGTTAATCGTGTATGACCGATTCTACATCGCCTGATCACGGTTTGATCGAAACGTTTTTGGTTGCTTTGGTGTACAGTCAACTGTTTATTTCTATGTATTATTTTCCTGATCAAATGCATATTTATATCTCGAAATTCACTGACATGCTAGTAAATTTCAATTGATATCAGGATATGTAAGTGCAGAAATGTCATCTCCCGTCGAGGTACAAGAGCGAACGATGTTGTGATGACTTACATTACAGCAACACCATGAAGTAAAAAACATCGTGACAGACTCTTCCGTGAATACTATGTTCAGCAAATAGCTATCAAGATTCGCTTTATATTATTCGTGGATATTATGAAGAGATACTTAACTTGAGTTGAGGTGATGAAATTCGTAATCCCCAACATTTGGACCCTTATTCCGCCAAAGTTCATTTCTTTCAGTTTCTGTTCACCGCCTTGTCAAGCCCAAGGCATGGATTTCAATCCATTAAAAATGGCGGGACAGCGCTAAGCATCCTGGGAGTTGATTTTAATTTTGATATACTATCGCAAGATCTCGTTTCGAGTTTGTTGTTGTTGGGCCGCCATTATCTCAAAATCGGTGTGAACAGGGTGTATTTTGATGAAGAAAAACACACTTTCGTTAGTTCTAATCAAATTATAAGGAGTTTCCCGTTCAAGATCGTCTCCACATTTGGCACTGTGACCATAAGTCCCAACTCTGCTTTGCTTTTTTTTTTAATGCAATCTTCGTGACAAAGCGATTTTGGTCCCCATAGGCTCAAGCCAATCCATTAATGCTGCACGCATAGCGACAGCCTTAATCATAAACTGACCGGAGGCAGAAGATCGAAGGACTATCCTCAATCTGGACTGATCCACGTTACACTCGTACCTTCTATACTTGGGCGAATAGGAGCCACACTTGTGGGAATAGAAACCAAATGTGCTCAGAATCCACTGGAGGGGAAAGAGGTCCACTGGTTGTTAATGAAATGACGTGAGTCTGCTGATTTCTGGTGTAACTGGGAAATTGACAAAATTTAAACGCAATATTAAAAGGGTGGTGGACAACGATGCCGGCATACTGATGAGAAGTCATATGACCCCACAGACTTTCTAAAAACATCACAAGAAACAAAAGTCATCCCCGTGATGATTTGTATCCCAGTAGCTGTTCATGTGAACATATTGAAGGACATGACCACACTGTCCCAAGCAACTGCTTGAGCGGTATTAAATACAAATATTTCAGAGCGATGATGCAATAGCCCATCGTAAAGCAATCTGTTGGAAAATTGTGTACTATGTGACCGCCACTGGCAAGATGTCAGTGAGGGCCCAAATGGATAAACACAATTGTTCTACAAATTTATGCACACACCGTGGCCAATTATTTCGCAAGCTTATCCGATAATAAATTACCAAATGTCATATTTTTTAACGTTGCTCTGAACTAGCAAATAAAAAGTACGACTCTCTAATCACTGCGCTTAGATATATTTAATTTGAACACTTATGCCACCAGGGATATATATAATACAAATAAAAAAACATACATGATTATACATGTACAATGCTAAATTAGAGGCCTCAAGGGCACGATAATTTATATACAGATACAAATTAAAGACGACAAAAAAAAATTAATGACACAAATCGAAAATGAATGGTACAATCCACAGAAAAACAAAAAATAAATAATAATAATCCATACCAGTAGAGATCGATTACATGTACACTCTCAGTCAAATGTGGGGAGATTTTCCCAAGCAAGCTTTCCCAATGCATTTACAATGTATGGGTTTTCAGACGACATCAGCCTGACCATTGTATCGCCATTACAATGGCCGCCCATCTGGATAAATCGCAAGTGTACTTTACGACTTGGGGAGTATTCCAGACGGGTCAACAGAAAATTAATCTCATTCTCAACCACGTTCACACGTGGAACACAGACGCGAAAGAAATGTTAAAGCGAAAACTGCCGATTTTTACAACTGTTTCCTCTCGAATTTCAACGGGGCACATAACCGATTGATGGTTGCTGTGTTGTTTTAGTACATTCTGGTCATCATATTGGAATATAATTTCCCTTGTTTGGACAAACATGTTCGATATTATGGCCAGAAAGAGTCTCTCGGGTGTATTGATATTTAGGGGTACGTCTGTATGGGTCATTTGGGGACACTGATCAATTGACACTATATCAGAAAATGTTCAGCTTCTGAGTAAAGCCCAAGTCCCACTTAGGCGAATTCCTTTACGAAGCTTGACGATTTAAGATCGTAAGTATTGGTAAGATTCTCGCAAGCTATTCGTAAAGACATTCGCCATGATTCGTAAGCCATCGCTTCAATTCGTAAGAAAATCGTCGCCACGGTTTTATCGCCGCGTCAATTTCAAAATGTTCAAAAAATTCGCCAAGCAATGCGATTTTGCCTTAAATCTCAAATATTCGTAATTTTATCGTAAGTCGTCGTAACTACGTTGTAATGCATCGTAATTAAGTCGTAATTTAATCGCCTTATTGGTAACAGTTCCGTTAATAATCGTCAAATGAAAAATAAATACTAATAGTTACGATAAAGCCCAAGTCCCACTTAAGCGAAGTTGTTTACGAAACTTTGCGATGTATTGGTCGTAATGTTTCGTAATAAATCGCTTTACAAAAACCGGTTTTCCCGTCATTTGGGGCGAATAGATACGACATGTTTTACGAGTAATTACGACTGTTTGCGATGCAGTTACAAAGAAATACGATACTTTTACAACAGTTAGCGATATTCGCACCCAAATTTAGGCGAATCAGTGCGATACAGTTGCGAATATGTGCGATGTATTTGCGAACATTTACGAAGTGCATACGACTACTTGCCATTATTTCACGATGTCTCGCGAAAACGTACGAAGGTTTGACGACGTTTTTACGACGTTGTTATGACAGTTTGGGTAAAATGTTTACGATTACTTCGTATACCATCGTTTCCTGTCGTAAGTTATCGTAACTATTAGTGTTTATTTTTCTCTTGACGATTATTAACGGAACTGTTACAAATAAGGCGATTAAATTACGACTTAATTACGATGCACTACAACGTAGTTACGACGACTTACGATTGTTTACGATAAAATTACGAATATTTGAGACTTAAGGCAAAATCGCATTGCTTGGCGAATTTTTTGAACATTTTGAAATTGGCGAATGTCTTTACGAATAGCTTGCGAGAATCTTACCAATACTTACGATCTTAAATCGTCAAGCTTCGTAAAGGAATTCGCCTAAGTGGGACTTGGGCTTTACTTAGGAAACGATTGTATACGAAGAAATCGTAAATATTTGACCCAACCTGTCATAACAACGTCCTAAAAACGTCGTAAAACCTTCGTACATATTCGCAAGACATCGTGAAATAATGGCAAGTAGTCGTATGCACTTCGTAAATGTTCGCAAATACATCGCATATATTCGCAACTGTTTCGCTCTGATTCGCCTAAATTTGGGTGCGAATATCGCTAACTGTCGTAAAAGTATCGTATTTCTTTGTAACTGCATCGCAAACAGTCGTAATTATTCGTAAAACATGTCGTATCTATTCGCCCCAAATGACGGGGAAAATCGGCTTTTGTAAAGCGATTTATTACGAAACATTACGACCAATACATCGCAAAGTTTCGTAAACATTTTCGCTTAAGTGGGACTTGGGCTATAGTATAAGTGTGCACTTTGATGGAAAAAATATTTAGTAATATCGGTTGGACTAATACGATCACGTTATGGAAACATTTAGGGGACATCTAGAACAGGGAAATACAAAGGACTGGAACAGTGTGCTCTATTTCCCAGTTTTCGAACTACAGTTATCTTTAAATGTCTTCGTTTTTTGATTCTGTTGAACTGAATGCTGAACACGCTGCTGTTCTGGATTTTCACTTCACTAGTGCCCAGTTTCACTTCCAGAATGCAGCTAAAAGTTTCTATGCTGAAACATACATTCAAACCAATAAGAAATCGTTAGCAAATATTTGTTCAATATTTTACAGCAACTGGATTTCACGAGTGTGGCAGCCGGGATATATGCTCTAAGAGAAATGTCATTCAACTTCTGAGAAGGGAATCCAACATGTTGAAGAGGCGTCATTGAATACATACATTTATATTGTTATACATCTATTTCGTTTAAATCACATGTGATGTCATGTGACGCAGTCAGTATGTCGGCACCTCTTCCCACTTCCCTTATATGTGTTGTAATTTTTCCCTGTATATGGCGAGATTCTGCTGGTGGACGTTTCGTCGCCGAGGCCCGCCCCCTATACAGACCTTTTGGTCTTTGATATATGTTGGCATTTGTGGAAGTTGATGCTGGGTCGACATCAGGCCTTACAGACTAGTCTTTTGTGTTAAATGCCGTCATTTTCATCTGACGATGATACAGCTCACCAATCTCCAATGTACGAGTTGTCACAGCGAAACAGCTCACCAATTATCAGTATACGAGTTGTCAGAGCATTTCCATCATAGCTCTATAGATTTGTATCTAATACCGCTTATGCCGATGCTAGGGGCCGTGTGGTCATATCATCCAAGTTGCCACATGAACAGGTACAATAAAAGCGTTAGATTCTTGATATGTACTTTAGAATAGGTTAACCAGAAGACTATTCTGTGAAGTCATGTGACGCAGTCAGTATGTCGGCACCTCTTCCCACTTCCCTTATATGTGTTGTAATTAGAAATAAGTTCTGGCATACACTACTTTTGTAATGGAAGCGTCACATCAGAAATTCAGTAGCCAGTCGATGTCCATCAATAATGTTCGCCTCTATAATCAAACGACTTCAATCACACACCAATATGCGGACATAACAGAAATATATAAATATGAGCACAAGCTAGTTTCTCGTCAAAGAGAAGCTGTCGTCAGTTTCCAGTGATGTCGTCAAGACGTCATGATATGCCAAAATTATAAAAAACACGATTATAATAAGCACTTACGTGGATAGGTTTGCATCACCCCCGTCTCTCCATTATGTGTAGCGCTAGGGTTGGAGAAGATTTTTGCATCAGCTGTTTCGTCATATTCGGCGAAAAAAGCAAAGATGATGATGAAAGCCCCCTGTATTACCAACAAAATCACCGGTAACTTCACACGACGAATTGCCATCTCATTTTTTGTGCCAAATATTGTTAGTATGTTTAACGAAGGTGTTGAAAAATCTTTCTCCGATGCGAAGTGACAAATTCAATTAATGCAATTCTCCTTATTAAATTAACATCCAGAAGTTTTTAAATATTGATATTTCAGATTGGCTGGATTTGGAAGTTTTGATAGGATACCAGAGATATATAGGACAAAACCTTATACCACCGGGCATACACATCAGACAGTGGTAAAGCGCTCTAATATTCATGGGAGGAGCAACCTGTCAATCATCAATTTCTTTGAAGCCCTCATATCGGGTGCATCCTCTGACTACTAACTCTACATAGTTTACATTTATTTGTATTTTGTTGAGAAATTCTAGAGCTGCTTGATTACTGGAAAACGAGAGGAGACATTATATATGGGTGAGTGATTATAAATAATGTCGCTTTCAACAATATTTCAATCATATAGTCCATTTCCTGAAGGGGCCTTAAATCAAGAGTTCGCTCAACCTACGCCACGTAAATGGTCCGACTGCATATTTTGATACCATAACCCCTGGAGCATTTCTAGGGTAGGTAAAAATTACAACACATATAAGGGAAGATGGAAGAGGTGCCGACATACTGAGAGAGGCAGATGACTTTACAGCATAGTCTTCCGGTTAACTATTCTAAAGCACATACCAAGAATGTAACGATTCGTGATATGTGTTGTATCTCAGGTACGCTCTTTTTGTATCTGTTTATGTGGCAACTTGGATGACATGACCACATGGCCCCTAGCACTGGCATAAGCGGTATTAGATATAAATCTAGAGAGCATTGATGGAAACGTTCTGACAACTCTATATTATTAATTGGTGAGCTGCGTCGCTGTGACAACTCGAACACTGGGGATTGGAAATCTGTATCGTCGTCAAGTGAAAATGACGGCATTTAACACAAAAGACTAGTCTGTAAGGCTATAAAAAAAAATAAAAGAGAATCGCAATCGTCCATTGTTTGCGTTAGGGTGCACTTCAGCTATTCCGTATTCGCTTTTCTTCCTTTTTTTTTAACCCACAGAATTTTCTTCCCTTGCTGATGGGCGGGTCCTCTCGCTGCCTGTGGCATAAAAATGAGCAAAACGGAAGAAAGTCGTCGATTTTCCTCTCATCTAAAGAGGGAGGGAATTTCACGTATAAAATATGAGACACTCTAAATAAAGTTCCCCTCTGTCAGTCAGAAAAGTTCATTTGACATTAAATTGCTCGACGAAAGCAACAAAAGGTGACATTTTCAATGTGACACACTTTGGTCCTAGGTGTTTGGTCCTAGGTGTTGATGCTGGGGATGCCTGGTGAATTCGTATAGTTATCTTTATGCAGTGGCGTCGGAACCGGGGGGCCAGGGGCCCACTTTGATTGGGGGGCGAATATCTTTGCCCCCACTTTTCGGCACTACTAACTGATCATATCCCCACATAAAAATTACCGATAGAGTGCCAGGACGTGTAGTGGTGTGTTATAGGCCTGTTTTATTTGTGTTAAACCAGGAAGTCAAACAGAGTCGGGCATATTCTTCAATATCGATGCGTGTTTATGCGAAACAAATGTGAAAATAGAACAGTGAAACATAAATCTATATACATTGTGTTCAGATTTATTTCTGGGAAAACGCGTAATACGCATCTCCGGCAACCTGAGACCCGGAGCTTCCGGGGCGTAGGCGGCCTCGGGACCCTCGCATGTCAGGTTGTGAGGATCGCTTATTTTAGCTTTGTATAAATGAATCGGTATCATATTGGTTCTAATGTTTCATGATGTAAAGGTCATCGTTTTCTTATGTGTTAAATATTACTAGAAAGTCAAATGGATTCAGTCATGAAAGATTTTTCGTGCTCATAAAGGCGAAACAAACGTGAAAACAGAATCATAAATCTGCATACATTATCTTCGAATTTATTTCCGGGAAAACGCTTAGGACGTATCTCTGGAAATCTGGGACTTTGGAGCTTCCGGGGCCTAGGCGGCCCCTGGACCCTCCCCTGTTGGGCTGGGAGGATTTCCCTGTTTTATCTTTGTGTGAATGAATCGTCTCGGTAGGCATATTGGTTTCCCTTCCAAAAATTTAAATACACATAGAAAGTCAAATGGATGCAGGCATGAGGTGCGATATTTTCAATACCGATGTGTGCTTATAATTGGAAAAAATCTTGAAAATAGAACCATAAATATGCATGCAGTATGATCAGTTTTATTTCCGGGAAAACGCTCAGAACACATCTCCGGTGTCTAGGACCCCGAACTTCGGGGCCTAGGCGGCCCCTGAACCCTCGCCTGTTGGGCTGTGAGGATTTCCTTGTTTTATCTTTGTGTGAATGAACTAGATAGGTAGGCATATTGGCTTCCCCTCCAAGAACTAAAAGTCATCGTTTTGTATGTTTTGAATATAACTAGAAAGTCAAATGGATGCAGGCATGAGGTGCGATGTTTTCAATATCGATGCGTCTTTATAATTGGGGAAAAAATCGTGAAAATAGAACCATAAATTTGCATGCAGTATAATCAGTTTTATTTCCTGGAAAACGCTCAGAACGCATCTCTGGCGATCTAGGACCCCGGAGCTTCCGGGTCCTAGGCGGCCCCTGGACCCTCGCCTGTTGGGCTGTGATAGTGGCCCCCCTTCCCCCCACTTTCAATTACGTTCCGACGCCACTGTTATGGTGTGTCATTAACATATCTGGATCTACCAGCAACTAAGTTTTAATCACGAACATTTACCAAAAACGAACCAGGCGCAAGGTGTATTCCATACCACAAAGATCTCCCAGTAAAACATATTTTTTTTGCCTGTATAGATTTTAAGAGAGACAGAGAGAACTCACAAATATTTACTAAAAAAGAGCCAGTCCCAATATTTATTCTCTGCCACGAAAATATAACAGTGAACAATCGTTGCTGATATACTAACGGAAACGCAGGTAGCACCTTTTGGACACCAGCGTACACGGGTGATAAAAATTAGGGTGTGGTGTTTTTCAATTCGTGCTATATTAATAATATGGAGACACCATATGACATTGGTTTATGTTTGACCGTAATGCATCTGTTTAAGTAATCATGGCTTCTATAAAACATGACAAAAGTAGAAGACATACTTTTGTTGAGTTTCATAGCGAGCGACGGGGAAATACGCAAAAAGGGATTGGGCTAAAGACGACGAAATCTCACAAGATTTGCTATAACAGCGCTGGCTTGTCATTCAAAATACGTAATAGGTCTGTGTAAACCATTGGTAAACAAACAAATTGAATGACTGAATCATTTATTTTGTTTCAGCAAAACTTTCTTTGTGTTATTATTTCTTCCGATTTCATCAAAAAGCCGCATTTCCCAATAAATCCAGGTACCATCACACTGCAAACGAACATGATGATCGTCACCTTGGAGAGAAGAGAAGGAGGAAATAAGTGAACTGTGAAGGCTTTCTTTTCAATGAACGAACTCCATGCATCTCTCGTGAAAGCTAACAATTCTGTTGCAGGCCCTGATAATATTCATTATCGAATTTTGAACATCTACCGTAATGTTCTCTAGAAACCTTATTACTCATATTTAACGCACTTTGGGTGATAGAAGACTTTCCACCGTCATTGTTATACCAGTCCCAAAACCTATCCGTAACCATACAGAACAGGGCAGGATGGTCACTTACGATATGGTAGACCGCTTTACCAACATCCCTAGAGGGCATGCCATGGACACCATCAGGAGAAGAGTCACAGAATTTTACCCCACGATGAAAACCTCCCTAACTATTGACAGTATTATGCAATTAGTGGAATCCTGTATCAACTCCACCTACTTCACATGGGGCGACCAGTTCTATGAGCAGGTACATGGATTACCTAATGGATCCCCTCTATCCCCGGTGATCACTGAAATATACATGACTGAACTGGAAGAAACTGCTCTTCTCACTGCCTCCATTAAGCCTATGTGTTGGCACAGAAAAGTCGATGACGTTTTTCCCATTATTCAAGACGGTGGTGATCCTACCATCCTTCTCAACCACCTGAATGCCCAACACCAGGGGATGAAATTCACCATGGAGAAAGAAGACAACAAACTCCCTTCCCTAGACATCCTAGTCCAAAGGCAGAACCATACCCTCAAAACCAGTGTTTATAGGAAACCCACCCACACCGACCAATATATTCATTACCTAAACCAATCACCCAAGTCAAGTTAAAGCTGGCATCATATTCACCTTAACCAGACGAGCCAAAAATATATGCTCAACAGAAAGCCTGCCCAGTGAGATAAGTAACCTAAAGACAGTTTCACCGATAACAATAAGTACCCTGGAGCCATGGTGGACAGAATCATTAACAAGACACTGCAACCGCAGCAACAAAATCAAATTCCCCGAGACCCCAGCAATGTATTCATCGCCATTCCATACATAGAGCAGACCAGTCACCACATCAAACGACTCCTGAAAGAACAAGCCAGCATCGATGCAGTATTCACCAGCAGCAGCCCAAGGGAATTATCTACAATTACAAGCGTCTAGTCCGTCATTCATAATCCAGCCGTCGTCCATTAGAGAATATCCGCGTCCATAATCCAAAGACCTATTCCATTTCCATATAACAGCATTAGCACCAAATTCAAAAAGACAAAAGTATACATAAACATAGGCTTGTTTCCTGCAAGAGAGAAGCGGTCAACAGTTTTCAATGATGCCGGCAAGACATCATGATGTTCCAATATCAAATCCGTATCGCTGATCAGTATTCTTAATCCATAATATTCGTTATAGAGTCGTCATCTAAAAAAAAGATGTATCTCAGTCACGCTTTGATTGTGACTGTTCATATGAGTACCATGAGGATCTTGAAGTACATGGGCTCATACGGCCCCTAGCCCCGGGTTAAGCGGAATTAGACACAAGTTACGAAACGTAACGCCATAGATCTTGCACGCTACGCTCGTATTTTGCTATCAGCATGCGATATGTATCGCCAAATTTGAGAAACTTTGAGTGGAGGCGCTTGGTGGAATAGCCCTGTTTTATAAGTTTCTGCAACAATGTTTTGTGACGTTGGATTAAAATCATCACATTTAACACAGGATCTAGCAAATGCTACTAAGCGAGATATGTATACGCCATATGCAGGTCCCACTGGAATATTACTATCCAAAAAGGATAGTTTACGATGTCGAAATTGTAATCATCTCTTTTGTCATAAAGTCGACGAGAGAGAATGTCCGCTTCATTTTTATAGAGATAGAGATCTAAATAAGATGTGCCTGTAGGGCTATCTGTAGTTTCCTTCAAATCCAGTGAAGGTGGATATATATCCTTCACTGCGTCATTTATATAGCGATTATCCACAGCGAGAAGATCGTCTATATAGCGTTTGGTGAATGAGAAGGAACGGGCTTTGAGTGGATCGGTTTTTGAAAGCGCCAGCATATAGTCATATTCATAAGAGAACAGATACAGGTCAGCCAACAGGGGTGCACAATTAGTACCCATTGGAATACCTATATGCTGCTGATATATTGTGTTGCCAAATTTCACATAGATATTTTTAATGAGAAATTCAAGCAACTCTATAAACAAAGAAACATCCCATGAATGATATCTCTTGTATGTAGTAGAGCTAAAGAATGCTTTATGGCTTCCGACATTAATATATCTACGATCAGTTTTCTTGAACACAGATACTATTAATGAACTTAGACGGTCAATAAGGTCCTGATGAGGGATTGTAGTATAGAGAGTCGAGAAATCCCATGTGGATACATGTCTGTACGGTATGTGACCTTTAGCATCAAGTTCTTCCGTAAGACATTTTGAGTTTTTCAATATCCACATACATTCAACGCCAGAGTTCTTGAAAATAGTGGCGCAATACCTTTCCCAAAATGCTTTTACCTCCTGAAGGGCCCTCGTCAATAGGGTTGAAAGAAGCTTGGTGGTGCAGCTTCTAGAACCAGCTATGAATCTAGCTTTGTATGGTGATTTATGCATTTTGGGAGTCCAGTATATTTTTGGTATGTCGCTATGATTGGTTGGAAGACAAATACCTCTTTCCCTGAGAAACTTTTTGTGATTGTTAAATAAATCTTCCAGAGTAAATGCAGTTTGGGAGTAAGTAGATGTATTTGATGAAGATATGTCTACACTCAATTCTTTAACCAGCACCTGGTAATAGTAATATTTACATATGAATATTATATTATTCGGAGCTTTGTCTGCTGGGACTATGACGAATTTACTCTGGAGATTTGCTAGAACTTCTTGCGAATTGAGGTTTCTCAGTACTTGTTTTGCTTGGGGAAGAGTACTTCTGTCAATATGGCGGATTGTTTCAACGACCTTGCTCTTGGTGAGGTCCAGCCAATCAGCGAGTACTGTAGGTTCAACTTTTTCTCGCTTAGACCAATCAATAACGTACTGTTCTAATGCAGTCAGGACTATCTTCTGGTCCGCCTTCAGATTTATTCTTCTTGGCTCTCTATATTTAGGTCCTTTCATCAGGAGTAATTTCAGATCCTTATCACTCACCACATCAAGGTCACCAGTCACAGTATGTTTGCATGGTGTATAGATAAAGTTCGACAATTCACAATCACAACTATGGCCTCCTGACGTGTATAAGTTCCAGTCAAACTCCTTGACAGCATTGGAGTAATTGAATATTTTGGTGGCTATAGATTTAGTATACTTATATGAAATGCAAGGAGGTTCTGTGAACTTGAAATAGTTTGGTACAGCGTTGCGTACCTCTGGATCATTCAGGATTCGAGGTAAATTAATGATGTCCAGTCCTTTATCTAAGTAGTTGAGTTTCAAGAAAAGCCGATCTTGAGATGTTTCGATTATGTTCACTGGACGATACAACCGAAAATACGCTATATCTTGACATACTTTACTGATTTTTGATGGTATTATATTTCCTGAAGACGCAGATTGCTGTATATCTCTGGCTATTTGATTTAAAGCTCTCAGAGGTAACGCATACAGAACTGTACGTAAGCTATGTATACTATTGGGTGCGTTAGTTAAACCCACTAAGTAATTTAAAGTGATATGATCGTGAATCATCGAACTATTAAACTTTCGCCAACCATGGCTGCGTTGTCTCCGTTGATGGGGTTTAAATAGTTGGGTAATCGACCCAGCATAACTGACTGCTCCTGCCATGAGAAACCATGCGACCCCTCAACGTCCGGATCAAGGAACACTAGTTCTCAAGCGATAAAATAAATGGAAAATCCGCCATTTCTGACCACCTGACGGAACACCCAGGACACCGATAAATTGGGAAAACATCCACAAAATTTCTATCAACCAGACTGGCCAAACAAAGAGAAGATTACAGGAATCCATTCACATCAAAAGACACAAGCCCGCAATCATCCGAGACAGTTGACAGTTTGTACCGAGTGCCTATGACAGCCTTATCAGCGTGACCTTTAATCTTTTCTATTAACCTTTATAGACTACTCACATGTTATGTTATTTATCCATGTGTTTATTCCTTATCAATTGTATAATCCTCGCACATTTTAGTGTTCATATTTTGTCACCTTTAACTATGCAGCCACTTCAGATTTAAGCTGCATTGTCTTTACATGGTTCATACAATAGACTTACTCACTGTTTAGATTACTCTTTATATACCTTACCTGACCAGCTCATAGAGCACCTATTGTGCTATGATTGTTTTGTGACATTTGTTTGCTTGTTATTTATTTGTATAATTACCCTCACCTGTACCATGTAGTTCATAGGACGTAGACCTGCCCTCCTGTACCCCAATACACACTCCAAGCAATTGTTACAGGCACAGATTTCTGGAAGAACTTACCCTGTTCCCAAGGGCGTCGTTAGGGAAGTCACCTCGAAAAATCCTGAAGACCTGCTTCTCCCAGTTTTTAGCTCATCTGGGCCGAAGGCCCGATGAGCTAATGTCATGGCCTGATTGTTCGTCATCCGTCATTAGTCCTCCGTCGTGCGTCGTCCGTCGTGCGTAAACATCTTCTTCTCTGAAACCGCTTGACTGATTAAGCTGAAACTTGGCATGCATGTTCCCCACAATGAGTACACCAGAATTTGTTCATACCGTGTCGATATGATTTTAAATATGGCTGCCATGGCGGCCATCTTGAATTTACCAGTGAAATCTTGTCAACATTATTTTTCGGTAACTGTTTCATGGATCTTTCTCAATTTTGGTACACCAGTTCCCCTTTGGGTCTAGTTGTACAATATGTGTACTTTAGTCCAATTTGATTATCCAATATGGCCACCAGGCGGCCATCTTGGATTTCCCATTGAAACTTTGTTATGGCGATTTCTCAGGAACTACTGCATAGATCTTTCTCAAATTTGGTACACAGGTTCCCCTTGGGGTCTAGTTGTACAAGATACCTTTTGTCATCAGATTCAGAAATCCGATATGGCCACCAGTCAGCCATCTTGGATTTCCCGATGAAACATTGTTATCCCGATTTCTCAGGAACAACTGTATGGATCTTTCTCAAATTTCGTACTCAGGTTCCCTTTGGGGTCTAGGTGTGCAAGATACCTTTCCTGTTTAGATTAAAAAATCCAGTATGGCCACCAGGCGGCCATCTTGGATTTCCTTATGAAACATTGTTATCGCGATTCCTCAGAAACAACTGCATGGGTCTTTCTCAAATTTCGTACACAGGTTCCCTTTGGGGTTTAGTTGTGCAAGATACACTACAGAAAATTATACATTTAACATGTATGTTAAATGTATAGTGCAGGAATGTGAGAGTCCGAAATTTGCATTCATTTATAATACATTTCCGATATGGTGTAATTAGATATTTATAATAATTTAACTGTACAGTGCAGCTTGGAGAGTCCCTAATTTCAGCTATATGACATAACCATGTGGAATGTTTGGGGTGTACATTAATTTGATTGGTTGCAAATGGAGGATGATCTGCCGTAGTGAATATGTAGTTTTACTTACATCTGATACCCTGGTGAATGGTCGCATTCACAGACATTTGACTAGTAAGTTGAGGAAAATTAAATGATTGCGTTCGCTTAACATTTGAATACCATAGTGAGCACATTGCGTATGTTCTAGTTTAGTTATATTTAACCCGTGTGATGAAGGATTTTATATAGACGGATTTAAAATAAACTCCAGTCGGTTCGTATATAAGCAAATAAAAATATTTGCCATAGCTTCGCCATACAGTGGGCAGGTCATTGGCATATGTATGTAACCAACTTGTGATATATATATACTTGTACATACGAGTCTTCCATATACGTGTAATGTACGGTGAAATCAATGGTTTTTATCTACATTTCACTGGAATTATCAAATCTGTATATTTCTGAAACATTTCCTATATAGATGACGAGTTGGTGAAATTGAACATAAAACGTATGAGCTTGCTAGGTTTCATGTAATGGCATTTTCGTATTTTATTATATTTGCAACGTGCACTACATAAATGTTAAATATGACAATTTGCATATGTTACCCATGGTTATGATAAATGGGTGTTTGATAATATTTCCTTGACTATAGAAACTTGTGCATCTCTAAATGTTTATTCATCATATTTGTGGCATTTTATTGTATATAGGCCAGGGGTGGAGCAGTTGGTATTTATTTTATTTTTGTTCCAGCATTTTTTGTCGAGGCGCAAAATTGGATAACCGATATATAGCCATACGTCTGGTTCCTTCATGTCATGATGACCCAGCTTCGTAGGCAGGAACTACCGGTATGTTTACCTTCCTGCAAGCTTCCATCCGCCGTTGAAAGTCCAGATCTACGGAAACCAGATCTACAATAGTCGCTCCCGATCTTGGCGATGGAGAGCGTACTTCCAGATCTAGTTTTAATCATAATTGTAAAATCCATCAACTACACAGAAGAAATCTATCCATCTCCGTCCTCCCCATGCATCCAGTCGCTTAGAGACTTGTGTCTCATTAAAGCAGAAAACGAAGTGTGGCGGGTGATTCTTATCGGCACTTCTATTAGAAGAATGATAATTCCTCCATACTATGATCTCGTCACGTCCTGTGAAGTTGGCGGGTGATTCTTCTCGGCACTTCTATTAGAAGAATGATAATTCCTCCATACCATGATCACGCCACGTCCTGTCGCTCAAATCCACTCGGGAAGCGAAGTGCTGTAACCCAAATGCCATCTTGGTAGGTAGCCAGTAATGTAACGGTTGCGCTGCAGGGCCCGGCTATAAATGATAGAGGCGCGGACCTCAGCGAAGACAAACACAAGTGTTCCGCAGCCATCAGGCGACTTCTCCGATTTGTACTTCTTCCGACGTACATTTTCCATTCTAAAAGTCGACTGTTTTAGTTCATCGTGCCAGAATTCTGCACGTTGATGCGTCCAGATTTCGTCAAACATATGCATATAAAAAAATCCACCAAAAGACTTCAGATCGTCTCGTATCATGTAAATAGGCGTCAAACTGGACGATCTCATTTCTATTTTCGACATATTTTTACATACTCAGTGACTCAGTGAGAGCGAATGTGGATTTTTTTTCATATTTAAATTTTAGTTGACAGATAAATAAACCCCTGTAGTGATATTCAGCACTATTGATATGAAAATTGACAGTTTTAAAGCCGGAAAATCTATCGAAAATGAAACACAATATGCCTTGCTTTCGGCAGGTCTTGCATCCGATCTCCGAACAGCCTTGTCTCCCATTATGCTAGGGCCTTTTGATTAAATTGTATGGGAAATGAAGAGAATCGGAGCGCACACACTTCCTCTTTTCTCTTCGGACATTTCTCATGATGAAGGCTGTTCATACATTCCCTGTATTTGACTTTACTAGTATGAGCATAGTTTTCTTGTGGGGTTTTTTGACTTCTTAAAATATGTATTTTCAACAAAATTTTATTTCTATCTGATTACAAAAAAAGTTCAAATTTAACACATAAAAAAGGAAGTCTGTATGCCGAACTGAATGTCCGTGTAGCCGCCTGAATATTTATCTTTGCATGTAAGGACACGAAAGTTGATAAGTACCAATCCAGTAGTATATAAAGGTGATCTGGGCGCGCATTGACATACTTTCCGGTGGTGCTGCGGTTGCTTCCGGTTCCGGGAACAAGCCTCCGCGAAGAGAAAGTAGTCCCGAAATTTCAAAAACGTGGGTTTTCGTGAGAATCATCTGGAATGTTCGGCAATCTTCGGCAATCTCCGGGAATATAATTTAAAGTCAGTGTTCCACTTTTTTATATTTTCGAGACAAATCCTAATTTTACATGCACCCACCCATGACTTGATCGCCCTGGAGAAGCGCTTCACAATGATACCTCACTCGACCAAATCAGACCTTTAGGGGTCCACCTCGGTCCCAAAACGTCTATTTCCATACACTTTGTCTACTGCGCATGTACAGAATGACGTCAGTTTCACGTCACATCCATCCATTCGGATGTTCCCTCACGAGTGCTTCAGTATGATACCTTACTCGAGCCAATCGAACCACTGGGGGCTCACCTAGACCCTAAAACGTCCATCCAGCGCTATTCCCCCACTACGCATGCGCACAGTGACTTTTTCAAAAGATTTCAACCAATAGCTTCGGGACCCCGCCCATCGTGTTCTTCGTGGTGAGACGTGAAAATCAAGATCCCACAACCAATACCGCTATGAGCATGTGTGGGTTTCCCATTAGGTTCAACATTGTCCACTGAGCCAGTATGGGCCTATACAGACCTCCGTGAACTTTTCAAAAAATTTCACCACTTAGCTTCTAGATCCCTCTCATCGTGTTCTATAGCTCGAGACGAAGAAAACAAGATCCCACAACCCATAGTAAAATCCACAAGAAAAAAATGACCACCCCTACACCCCATACATGCATTCCCCGTATTCCTTATGGGTTAGAGGTAAAGTCCGTGTTCCACTTTTTATATTTTCGGGACAATTCCAAATTTTACATGCACCTACCCATGACTTGATCCCCCCAGAGGAGCGCTTCACACTGATACCTCACTCGACCCAATCGGACCATCAGGGGTCCACCTCGGTCCCAAAATGTCTATTTCCATAATCTTTGTCTACTGCGCATGCGCAGAATGACGTCAGTTCCACGCCTCACCCATTCCGTCGGATGCACCTTCACGTATGTTACACATTGATACCTCATTCGGCCCAATTGAACCACCAGGGGCCCCTCTCGGCCTCAAAACGTGTATTTCAATACACTTTGTCTACTGCGCATGCGCAGAATGACGTCATATCCACGTCAAGCCCATCGGATGCTTCTCCACGTATGCTTTACAATGGTACCTCACTCTACTCAATGGGACCACTAGGGGCCCCTCTCGCCCCCAAAACGTCCACCCAGCGCTATTTACCCACTACGCATGCGTACAGTGACTTTTTTTTTAAAAATTCAACCAATCGCTTCGGGACCCCGCCCATTGTGTTATACGTAGTGAGACGTGAAAAACAAGATCCCACAACCCATGTGATCGGTCATCTGGTAGATATATATATACAACCTTGGTTTGTAGCCTATGACTCGCGGTGTAATGGATAACGTGTCTGTCTCTAGATAAAGCTACCCGGGTTCAAATTCCCGCTGGGACCCTTTCCATTCTCCCACTGTATGGAGAAACTAAGGGTTCCCCACTTGCCATTTAACATGGTAAATAGATGGCGATATTGTCGGGAACCCTGTGCATTCCATTGATGCTTCGGAAGGGCAGATACAGGCTAAATATTCTCTCGGAGAGGGCCGGAGATTGCCGGAGATGGCCGGGCATTATATTACCGGACATTGCCGAAGATGACCGAACATTATATCCCCGGAGATTGCCGAAGATTCCAGATGATTCTCACGAAAACCCGCGTATTTGAAATCTCGAGACTATTTTCTCCCCGCCGAGGCTACTTCAACCGCAGCACCGCCGGAACCGGAAGCGACCGCATCACCGCGAAGGAATACATAGCCCCAAAGGTCACATCTGGTCACGAGACGGAACTATAGTGACCTTGATCTCTACGATCACGTGACCCCCCGTGACCTCCTGAAAAGTAGATCAATGCGCGCCCAGATCACTTTTATATACTACTCAATCCTATTGCTATTATTGGGGCAATCAAATCTGTTTAAACTAAGAAAGTCTAATGCTAAATTTCGAAATATACTATCAGAGTGCACCAAAACGCGTCGTTTTGCATCTGAAAATTAAAAAAATTGTCCAGAATTCTCCATATATAATTGAATTCAATTTATTGTGAAACCAAAGTAAAATATTCTTTAACGTCAATTATGAGGCGGGTGCAAAACAATGTACATATGGTATCAGTATACGGTAGAAACATTTCATGATGAAATGATGACATTAACAGAAAGTTCAAATGTAATTATATCTGAAAATATCAGTCTTAGAAAACAGCTTTTTGCATAAACTGAAATCAGCCTAACTATACTGATGGGCCTGCGATCGTACACTATAAGAAATGTTTGTAAAGTTACAGTAGGAAGTATTGTAAAATGTAAGATTGGAATTGACTGTTGAATAGAAGCAACAGTTTCAACTGCTATATTACAGTTCATAGCTTAGCATTATACACAACCAGTGTAGATTTGCATCTTTTGGATAAACTACAGTATAAATTGGAATGAAGGGCAACAACGTTGTATTGTAACATTATCCGGGTGTAAAATTACAGTACGATTATTAGTGTATATTTACATTCAGTAGAAATATCGTTAAATTATTGTCGAGGTGTGTTTCGTGTACCTTTCCAGATTTTTTCATATATAATACGCAGTAAACTTCAAGGGAAAATTATCTCAAATGTGCAAGGAGGGATATTGAGTTTGCCTGCCAAGGTTCAGTCCCCGGGGGTCCGCCCGCGTTTGACTTAATGTACTGGTCAAAGTCCAACTACTGCACCATTTAACAAAGCTGATGTGCAGGATGATAGAAGGAAATGTGTTTGCTCTTATATTATCGGTGGTGCTGAATATAAATTTATATTTAACCCAACTAGGGACCATTCAATTTGTTTTATGGTCCTTGACCTAACCATTACTGTTCTGGGAATATTCTTCTCTTAAGTTCTCTCTTGAAAAAGAAACACTAGGGAACTTAACTATTTTAAACTTCCAGTGGAGTTTCTGCTGAACATGGATTTGTACAACTATTCCTGTTGATTTAGCTGTATTTTTGATCTAAATATACAATACTACCACGGTTGTAAAATTACAGTAATTTTGTTTTACAGCATATGCTGTAAAAATACAGATTGGGGTATCCTGTAAAAATACACTGAAAACAGTTGGTACCCTTTTTTCCAGCACTTTTTGCTGTAAAATTACAGCACCCTGTTTTACCGTGTAGCTATACACTGTCAGAAAGTATTTGTAGCACTTATCGAACACGCAAGAGAGTTCATCTCTGACTAATATTACAAGATGTTGGAATAAGTTGAAATAAGCTTATGGAATTCATCAACTGGCCCATTGCTTTAATGGTTCGAGAAAGGATAATCTTGGGGTTACTTGTGGCGTTCATGAGCGTACATGTAGTTTATGTGCTTTCAGCATATAGATAAACTAAATATAATAAGTACAATTTTGAGATTTTTTTCTCCGAATTTCATGTTGATTTTTGACAAACTACTTAATCTTTTGAACTATAAGTATCCCATGCATCCATATATAATATTAATACAATTATGATCTTTTATTCTTTTATACCGGGACTCAACATAATGCATACCCTTATCACTGTTACTCCAAGAAAGATAATTCACAAGATACAATTGGATTTTACATATAGCAGACAGAACAACATTTCTTTGAAATTGTCTGAACTCAACATGGCCAAGAAAGGTCTTGTGTCTTTTATCCGAAATCCCATGTTGAATGATTGATACATGTAGACGGTAGGTATTTTTTTAATTATCACATTTCAGAGTAAATTGTAGGGTTGTGATTGGTTAATTACTATAGTGCATTAGACCGTATTGCAATTCCTCGTTATTCACCGTTGGTATACCAATTCAAAATTCTCGTATACCAATGCTGTCAAGGTCGCGAGTGCCCATATACCAACGCAGTCAAGGACGCGCGTGCAACACCTGCAGACAAAGCCTGTTTCAGGCGAATTTGGCTGCGCGAGTTTGTATGGGCGAGTTCCGCCACTGGAACAAGTTGGAGCAAATTGTGCGAGGCAAATTGCGTATTTGCGGATGAAAATGAGAAATAAATTATCATCCAAAGCTTTATATGCCACATAAACAGGAACGTCAGAATGTCAGCTAAGTATTTTATCCAGTTTATTGTTTATCGCTGAACAGATCGAAAAGAGATCGAAGCTGCCTGTCCGACTCTTGTATACGTTGTTCAACGTTGAGTTATATGCCTGTTTTTCTTTCGAGTTGGTGATATATGTTAAACCAACCAGGAAAATAGCTCTTCAATGTGATAAATTCGTTATACCAGTGTTTTGCGTTGGTATACAGGCTGATATTTCGTCTCGAAGATAAATATTTTCACTCGCCCTTCGGGCTCGTGAAAATATTTATCTTCTCGACGAAATCGGGCTCGTGAAAATATTTATCTTCTCGACGAAATATCAGCCTGTATACCAACGCAAGACACTGGTATAACTTATAATATCCAATGCCTCTAAAAAAAATAGAATATTAACCATATTTAATGGTTAGAATCTCTATTCAATCGAAAACGCATAAACTATTTTTTTATACTCCAAACAGAATTTCTTGTTGATATATTGGTCATATGTATACTGAGAGAAGACAATTGCTGAATTTCTATTTACATGTATCCAAATATCACATGTACAAATTAGATCTACTCTATACAGCGAGATGAGATGTGATTCTGGGAAGAGTATGACTTCTTCAAATTAACTGTTTAGGTTGTACTGTATTCTAGCATTTAATGACCCCGGTATTTTATGCTGCTGTCAATGATACATTGCCACCTGGGTTGAAGCCAACTAAAGGACTAGATTATTATATAATATTCATTCAGTCTTCGAAGGTTTGTTTATGGAGGATTAGTCATGTTTATGGGAGATTAGTTCACCTGGCAATTATTAGATTTTGTCATTCTTATCTGGGTGCCCAGCTGAAAATATGCCGGAACAAAATAATCTCAAAATAAATATCTCCCCACCAGGGCCTAGAGGGATGGGTTCATGTCCTCAAATTGTTGGTGTAACAGAAATAGGCCGGGGTTGAATTCAGGTGTTCTATCTGTAAAAAATTTGCAACTCCCCCCCTCCCCCCCCTAAATCCGAAAATTTTAAAATCCCATCTACTCCCCCATTTGATTATATCACTTACAGGATCTAAACGGCTTGCAGTAACGTGAGTATCAACCAGTCCAGAAAAAAATACATAATTCTTTGAAGGGAACATAATGGTACGGGCTCTTTGGTTGGCTCGGCCATGTCAGCTGAATCAGACGCCATGCGTGTAGGGTATCTTCTGATGTTGTAGCGCTCTCGTCAGTTTGGCACCATAATGCGAGATAAAAGTATGGAATGGTCCTCATGTTGAAGCATAGACGACGATCCTATCTCCTCTCCTCTACTGCAAGTAAAGTACTTAAAATGCGGCCATGATGTCCCAAGATTATTAAATATTCACGACCTGGGCGCTCTGAACACCAAATTTAATTGAAATCGGTAAGGTCCTACATAGCGACATATATGACCGTGGAACAATGATAAATAACTTTAAGATTGCCGTTTGATTACTCTCTGATTGCACTGGGGTAAAATCGTATCAGGCAGCTCTTGTGTGCATTACAAGCGTCTGGTCCGTCATTCATAATTCAGCCGTCGTCCATTAGAGAATAGCCGCGTCCATAATCCAAAGACCTATTCCATATAACAGTATTATAGTCTGTCTATTTTAATTAGTCGTCTACTTTGGAGCTTGTCAATAATCAGCAGTTAACTCTGCATAAATTTTCTTTTTTGCATCGTGTATAACAAATAAATCTCTACAAAATGACTACCATTTCCCCGAGATATCGATAATATATCGCGTTTGAAATAACTTTTTAATTCTCTCCATATAAAACTCCAGTACAGTTGTTTCATGTACCGGGACTCAATTACATAGGGAGACGTCATAATGTATTCGTGCTGTCTAGCACAAAGGTCAACAATGCTTTGTATGGTCATAGAGGTGTGTGCGGTTTATCGTTCGGCAATTTCACTGGGCATGAAATATATGCGACACTCTCACGGACCGCCTGTTATTACTGTATTCGGCATTAATGACCGTTGTGCCAATGAGTATGAATACATTATGACGTCTTCCTATGTAATTGAGGCCCGGTGCATAAACAACTGTACTGGGAGTGAGCAATAAAGTTATTTCAAGCGTGATATATTATCGATATCACGGAGGAATGGTAGTCATTTTGTAGAGTTCAGTTTGTTCTACACGCTGCAAAAAAGAAAATTGTTGCCGGGTTAACTACTGATTTTTGGCAAGCTCCAAAGTAGACGACTAATTAAAATGGACAGACTATAGCACCAAATTCAAAAAGACAATCATAGTATACATAAACATAGGCTTGTTTCCTGCAAGAGAGAAGCGGTCAATAGTTTTCAATGATGCCGGCAAGACATCATGATGTTCCAAAAATATCAAATCCGTATCACTGATCAGTATTCTTAATCCATAATATTCGTTGTAAAGTCGTCATCTAAAGAATGATGTATCTCAGTCAAGCTTTGATTGTGACTGTTCATATGAGTACCATGAGGATCTTGAAGTACATGGGTTCATACGGCCCCTAGCCCCGGATTAAGCGGAATTAGACACAAGTTACGAAACGTAGCGCCATAGATCTTGCACGCTACATTCGTATTTTGCTATCAGCATGCGATATGTATCGCCAAATTTGAGAAACTTTGAGTGGAGGCGCTTGGTGGTGTAGCCCTGTTTTGTAAGTTTCTGCAACAATGTTTTGTGACGTTGATTAAAATCGTCAAATTTAACACAGGATCTAGCAAATGCTACTAGGCGTGATAGTATACGCCATATGCAGGTCCCACTGAAATATTACTGTCCAGAAAGGGATAGTTTACGATGTCGAAATTGTAATCATCTCTTTTGTCATACAGTCGACCAGAGAGAAGGCCCGCTTCATTTTTATAGAGATATAGATCTAAATACGATGTTATCTGTAGTTTCCTTCAAATCCAGTGAAGGTGGATATATATCCTTCACTGCGTCATTTATATAGCGATTTTTATCCGCAGCGAGAAGATCGTCTATATAACGTTTGGTGAATGAGAAGGAACGGGCTTTGAATGGATTGGTTTTTGAAAGCGCCTGCATATAGTCATATTCATAAGAGAACAGATATAGGTCAGCCAATAGGGGTGCAAAATTAGTACCCATTGGAATACATATATGCTGTTGATATATTGTGTTGCCAAATTTCACATAGATATTTTTAATGAGAAATTCAAGCAACTCTATAAACAAAGAAACATCCCATGAATGATATCTCTTGTATGTAGTAGAGCTAAAGAATGCTTTATGGCTTCAGCCATTAATATATCTACGATCAGTTTTCTTGAACACAGATATTATTAATGAACTTAGTCCTGATGAGGGATTGTGGTATAGAGAGTCGAGAAATCCCATGTGGATACATGTCTATACGGTATGTGACCTTTAGCATCAAGTTCTTCCGTAAGACATTTTGAGTTTTTCAATATCCACATACATTCAACGCCAGAGTTTTTAGAAATAGTGGCGCAATACCTTTCCCAAAATGCTTTTACCTCCTGAAGGGCCCTCGTCAACAGGGTTGAAAGAAGCTTGGTGGTGCAGCTTCTAGAACCAGCTATGAATCTGGCTTTGTATGGTGATTTATGCATTTTGGGAGTCAAGTATACTTTTGGTATATCGTTATGTTTGGTTGGAAGACAAATACCTCTTTCCTTGAGAAACGTTTTGTGATTGTTAAATAAATCTTCCAGATTAAATGCAGTTTGAGAGTAAGTAGACGTATTTGATGACGATATGTTTACCCTCAATTCTTCAACCAGCACCTGGTAATTTACATATATGAATATTATATTAGTTGGAGCTTTGTCTGCTGAGACTATGCCGAATTTACTCTGGAGATTTGTTAGAACTTCTTGCGAATTGGGGCTTCTCAGTACTTGTTTTGCTTGGGGAAGGGTACTTCTGTCAATATGGCGGATTGTTTCAACGACCTTGCTCTTGGTGAGGTCCAGCCAATCATCAAGTACTGTAGGTTCAACTTTTTCTCGCCTAGACCAATCAATAACAGACAGGACTATCTTCTGGTCGGCTTTCAGATTTATATTTCCCGGCTCTCTATATTTAGGTCCCTTCATCAGGAGTAATCTTAGGTCCTTATCACTCACCACATCAAGGTAACCAGTCATGGTGTATAGATAAAGTTCGACGATTCACAATCACACCTATAGCCCCCCGACGTGTATAAGTTCCAGTCAAACTCCTTGACAGCATCAGAGTAATTGAATATTTTGGTGGCTATAGATTTAGTACACTTATATAAAAAGCAAGGAGGTTCTGTGAAGTTAAAATAGTTTGGTACAGTATTGCGTACCTCTGGATCATTCAGGATTCGAGGTAAATTAATAACGTCCAGTCCTTTATCTAAGTAGTTGAGTTTCAAGAAAAGCCGATCTTGGGATGTTTCTATTATGTTCACTGGACGATACAACCGAAAATACGCTATATCTTGACAGACTTTAGAGATTTTGGGTGGTATTATATTTCCTGAGGACGCAGATTGTTGTATATCTCTGGGTATATGATTTAATGCTATCAGAGGTAACGCATACAGAACTGTACGTAAGCTATGTGTACTATTGGGTGTGTTAGTTAAATCCACTGAGTAATTTAAAGTGATATGATCGTGAATCATCGCACTATTAAACTTTCTCCAACCATGGCTGCGATGTTTCCGTTGATGGGGTTTAAATAGCTGGGTAATATTGGATATATTTGAACGGCGGTTTGTAACATTGCTGAACCCACTGACATTATCATTTAAACCATACGGAAACACTGACCCAAGTTCTAGCATCCAGAATAGTTCCCGCTCTCGGATTTTTCTCTCAAATCCAAAGCGGTAATCCTTGGTAGATGGATAGACGACGTCTATGATCTGAATACTAAAGTTGTCCCAGCCATGGTCGGGTCCAGAAAAATGCTTACCTATAAGCAATTGCTTTTTCCTAACGGATTTTCTGTGACCATTCACCCTAAGATGGAGTCTTTGGGTGGTCTTGCCAACATACTGTTGACCACACTTCTTACAGGAAACTAAAGAAATGGCTCTCGGCCAATCAGCTTCGTCTTCGTCCACCTGTAAACGGAGTGGAGTGGGCTCAGCATGTCACAGCTAAAGAAGACGTACCGTGCGTTCTTGTGTAATAATTTAGCATAAAACTTGTAACGGTAATTCTTTTACAAGATTTACTGAATGCAGTTCCCATCTTTCTCATATGCAAATACGCGCTCCCTGTGCCGACCGAAATCGATATAGAATGAATGCACATGTGGGCCCCTTTTCTTTGCACTGAATGCTGTCGATTAGCTGAACGGTTTGGCGGCCACATTCCGGCATAGACCTGGACACTAGGCCCTGTGTAGACCTGGTCCCCCGTAGCAACTGCTCGCAGTTTCAATTGTAACTTATTATTATTCCACAAAATCTTGCGTAGGTGATATCTCAGAAACGAGCCAACGGATAAATTCCAAACTTTCAGGATATGTGCTGGTAGACAAGTTGATTCTGATCGGTCAAATGCCTTGGCGGCCATCTTGAACTTAGCTTAAAACCTTCAACGATGTTCTCCTCTGAAACCGATGCATCGATCGTTGTGAAACTTAGTACACATGATCAATGGATTGAGTTATCTCATTCTTAGATTAAAAAGTTAATCGGTTAAAAAAGATGGCCTCCATCGATCATTCAAAATGGTCGGATTTTTATGGGAAAAGTTATGAAATATATGTTATATGATATGGCGATCACGAATATTTAAAAATATTGCTCCTAGGTCACTTGGTTTGGCCGCCATCTTGAATTTTGTGAAGAAGAAAAAATACCAGTTTTGCAACGGCTTATTCTCTTTAACCCTGATAGATACAGATTTTTAGGTTACTGCGATGTAT
>JAVTVY010019833.1:0-72395 GCA_036873755.1 Hanleya hanleyi | reverse complement strand
CGGCCATCTTGTACCCACCTCCCACATGGCGGCCATATCACATGGCGGCCATCTTGTACCCACCTCCCACATGGCGGCCATCTTGTACCCACCTCCCACATCATGACACTCGCGGCCATCTTGTACCCACCTCCCACATGGCGGCCAATCCCACATGGCGGCCATCTTGTACCCACCTCCCACATGGCGGCCATCTTGTACCCACCTCCCACATGGCGGCCATCTTGTACCCACCTCCCACATGGCGGCCATACGCATGCGCACACCGCCCCATTTTACACACTTATGACGTCACACCAGGTTCTGCGCATGCGCAGTGAGGCGCTATTCCCTCAATTTACGCTTTGTATACTACTTACCCAGACACCAAATTTGTGAAAGAGCAAAAATCCTTAATGTTTTCATAAGTTGTTGTCGGGAAATGCAATTTTACGTGACGCCGAAGTGGCGCGACCTAGAGACGGATTGGCACAAAAAACAATCCCAAGCAAGATCTTGAGGCAAGGGATCCACGTACCAAATTCGAAAACATGAGGCTCTGTCCGATAAATCGACAAGAAAAATTGGATACACAAGCTCAAACGCAATATATGATGGCCGGGCTAGGGTTATAGTTTTGGAGACGGAGGGTGGGGTTTGTGCCCGGGGATAGGGCATACTCCCGAGGGTAGTGTAAGCTCCTGGAATATATGAGGATATGGGATCGGGAAAGGCTTAGTTTAGGAGATAGAGGGTGAGACTCGGCACCTCGAGGGTGGACATGCTCTCGAAGGTAGTGGTAGGTGTACTGACATGAAAGCCATAGAAAGCTCCCTGCACATGAAAGAAACAACCACACTGACAACTGCAGGCCATCATCTGTCGGCACATTTGGTGCACCAGGGCTGGGGACATCCCCCGAGGGTAGTGCATAGGTTGAATAAGTGTAACATCATGTATATGAGAATTGGGGGAGCGGGTCGAGCTGGGCTCAGTTCAGGAGACATAGCGTGAGATCGAGAAGCTGTGGACAGGAACAATTTTTAAAACTTTCAAAAGTCCAAAACTTTAACAACTTTCTCGGGAAAGGGAGGAGAACAGGGGCAGGAACAGAAAAATCCACAGACATCATTCAGATCCCGATATCGATCTTTCCGCAGCTTAAGCTACAGGCTCGATAAAAATCTGTTCAGGTTTTCAGGAATTATTGCCCGGAAATGAAATTCTAACTAAAAGTGAATCAGCGCAAAAAAAAATCACATGGTCTTGTTACCTGTACCTCCTGGATTTGGACCTGAGATGTTCTTGAATTAAAGTATCTATGTCAGTGGCTTTAGAATCTACAAGGCCACTGTCTCTGTTTAATTCATTTGAGAGGGAAATGTATATACATGTACATGTTCCAGGGCCTTATATTACAAAACTGCACACACTTGAATGGCATGGCTGTAAACCTGGAACTGAATGCAAATGGCTTCAGAGGTCACATATTGAGCCAATGCCCACCCTTACTGTCCAGAAGTGTCTTTGAAGTAACTTTGAAGCAACTTTAAAGTGTGGCCATATTTTACCCTTGAAGTGCAAGGCTCAGAGTCAGAAGTGTGCTTGCAGTGTGGGTATTGTTTTGTAGCAATGCCATATAACGGCATTGAAGTCACAATGAAGTCACTTGGAAGTACTTTTGAAGTGTGCCTCAAATATGTTAATTAAGTACTGCAAAGGCATTTCATCGGCACTTCCACAGAAGGGTAACCTTCATAGGCACTTCTGAAATGCTCTTGAAGTACCTAATTAGAATATTTGAGGCATTTCAATGTCCTTATATGGCAAGGCACTTCATCCACTCTTCTATAGAAGGATACCTTTCATATGCACTTCTGAAGTGCTCTTGAAGTACCTTATTTGTATCATAGCAAATCCGTGTAATGAAAGGTATTTACTTTCGCGGAAAAGAAGACACAAATATATATTTGAGCACAGAATGGTTTATTTAGGGGAAACACTGAGAGTGAGACAAAACAGTACATCATAAAATATTTACAATAAACCTGATGGTTCTTAACAAGAAACTTGTAGTTTATATAGCACAAATCCTTGAGACAAAATACAGCACAGTACTATATATGTATGTATTTACATGCAGTCTTTGGTATGAGAATTTATTGCAGTATTAGTATTATTATTCAAGGGTGACTGTGTTCTTGTCCAACTTGAATTTGAAGCAGCAGATCTTTCGAAGAATAGTTGGTTTAGTTGCCCTGAGGTCCACTTGGACGTAATCCAACCTTTGCTGAAACCCGCCAGTCTGAATTGTGGACTTCTTGGCCTGTGGCGATAAATACATGCATATAATTAAAACCTGATCAGTTGTATATATGGTTCCATATGACATGCAATCCAGTTTTTTTGTTTTTTTTTGTTTAATACACTCAGGATGATTGAATAGGTTGACTACCATAAAGGGTAAAGAATGGAACACATCCGTACGATATACAAAAGATTGACGAAGATGTCTTTTATCCTTTCTTTAGTACTCCATGATATACAATAAGGGAGATAAAGTTTGTGTGACGTTCTAACCAATATACACTATGAAGAAATCAACCATACCTAGGTGTGCTCATTAAATTCTCCATCAGTCGAGTGGCTGCTTGAAGTGAGCTGAGTTCCTTGTAGCAGCTGTATTCTGGAATATGAAAGTATACAATGTAAGAAGCCAGAATTGAAGAGAAACAATCATGTGAATTTTCATAATTTGTCTTTGTTAATTTCTGGTTCAACAAAATCTCCATACAGGGTGTCAAATAACAAATAAATGCATATTAACTACAAATTGTTTTCTTAAATTTTTGAAATGAAATGTTCTCATTTCTCAAGATGTGGGTAGAAATGTACAATTGAAGTGTGTGAAGATCCTTAGCTTAGGTATATGCATAGTGCAATCAATAGACAAGGAAAATATAGCCTGTTATAATGATGAAAAGTCTAATCATAATTGATTATACTTTTTCTGATTATAGCTAAAAATAGGTTATGCTAACATTTTATCATCAATATATTTTAAAACATATTTCTTTACCATTTTGTCAAAAATCTGGTATGGAAATATTCTACAATCTTCTGCAAGGAACAAAAATCAATAAATTTTATAAATCAATAAACAGTTCAAAACAACAAGATAATTTATTTAGAGCTACCATCCCCCCAACCAGTTAAATCCACCTGGTAGCACACAAGCAGTTTTGTGATAAAAATATCTCACCCTCAGGGGATTTCCTCCAGGGGTGCATGCCAATCTTCATATGAGGTCCCCAAGCCTGGGGTTTACAAGCTGACAATTCACACATCATAACAATGGCAATTCACACTGCCTTGATGAACCTGGGTAGATCTGAAAGTGATATTGAGACAGAGATATGGATATTTCTTTGTGAAAGCCATGCTATATGACCCATTAAATTTGACTGCAATTATAAGGTGAAGTACATTATTATGTCAATGTTTGTCAAGGGAAACTTGTTGATAATAATAGCTGATACTCCCTGGTCTACATCGCTGTTCAGCTCAGTTCTTTGCTTATTAAGTTATGAAAAACAGAAAAATTATAGTTCTATTTATAATTTACTTACCAAATCACTAGCTGCACTCATCACCATCTGCAATACAGTTCTTCAAACCTCCATAGTTCTAGCTTAACATGAACAAATCCATCTGATTTTTGCAGTTGTCAGCCATTTTGTTTGTTGTCGACCGGTGGCGCCCCCGGTGTTCAATTGAATTTTCAAGGGCAGATAACTCCACCCATTTTGACGAGACAGTTTATATATATTATATTGAAACAAGTGATAATAATGAAGAGGATAATATAAAGTATTCTTTAATGGGCATTTTTTGTTGCTGACATTATGTTATGTTAGAACTGATTCTTCTAAAATTATTTTCCCATTTTGTCCAATTTTACTATAAAATCATGGATTTGGAATGATTATAAAATCTGAATTCAAGAAGATTTCTTATCTAATATGATACTGTTTAGATAACACTAATATGTGAGAGACTGATAGTATTAATATCTTTATTTTATTCAAATAGAAACCCATGGTACTGATCACTTTAAAAGATTCAAAAAAGTGTTCACAGTTCTGAGTAATATGTCAGTAACCACATGTGAATATTTTACACAGTTGCAGCTATTTTGAACTGTGAAGTACAAATTTGATGTTGAGTGGTTTCATTGAAATGAGAATTGATGTCACTGAGTGAAATCAAATCGGCCAACTTTAAGCTGGGATACTCCCAGAGCTAATTAATATCATTGAAAGTTGTATACACGTAGTTCTAATTTATAATGTTATGTTACTGTAACAGTTTGTGGGAAAATTCCAATAATCTAGAAATCCTATTGGGTTGAATCTTATAGGATTTTTCAGAATCTTATAGGATTTTTTAGAATCTTATAGGATTATTCAGGATTCTTAAAAATCTTTTTTTAATCTTATATGATTTCTTTCAGAATCTTATAGAATAGTTTAGAATCTTATATGATTTTTTAGAATCTTATAGGATTTTTCCAAATCTTATATGATCCTATTAGATATTTTTTGTAAGAGGAAGTCCCCCAAGTTATGCTATAAAACTGACAAAGTCCAAGAAGTGTCTCTGAGGAGTACCTTAGATTATGCCGAACAATAACTAAGTCTCAGAAGTGTCCCTGAAGTCCCCCAAGTTTTGCTGAAGAACTGACAAAGTCCATGAAGTGTCTTTGAGGAGTACCTTGGATTATGCCGAACAAAAACCAAGTCTCAGAAGTGTCTCTGAAGTCCATCATTTTTTGCTATGAAATTGACAAAGTCCATGAAGTGTCTTTGAGGAGTCCCTTGGCTACTGCCTTTTTCTAATGAAGTACCTTTGAAGTGTGCCAGTATTTTTCTCTGTTGTTGAAGTACCTTTTCAGTGTACTCTTCAGAGGCACTTCTAGGCACACTTCACATGAAGTGTGACACTTCTGGACAGTAAGGGCAGCCACTGTTTTAACCCAGAATAGTGAGCTTTCTGAATCATAACTGTGAACCAATCACTGATACGCTATCTATGCAAATGAGGATATGAAATGTGTACCCAAATACAGACAGCTACTTTACCATAGGTCCAGATGGAAAATTTGCATATAAGGGGATTTGTAGATAAAAATCCAATTCCCAGTTTCGAACAGCGCTGAAAAACAACAGCTGTCTTCCCCTAGGCAGGATCAATATGCACCACAAATTTGAAATTTATGTCTCAAATCTTCACCTGCTATTGCCTATGGCCTGATCTCCCTTAGGAGTATCCTTTGCAAATAATTAAAACTGAAAGTTGTCTCCCCTTAGGGAGCTCAGCCAGCTCAGTTAGGTTATTTAAGCCCCTGCCCTCTCCTGAATTTCCTTCTTTCTCTTTTGCACCTACTCGCGAGTGGTTTGCTGTCAAGGAGTTCCTATAGTGTGCTAGTTTGGTTTGACCTACGGTTGTATTTTTCTAAGCTAGTATTTTCTTGCTGTATTACTTAGACATTATGTCTGAGATATCTGTCCCTGTAAATTCTAATTCATGCCGTTCGTGTCGGCAGTTTTGGTCTAGTTTGGATGCTCACACTGTCTGTTTCTCATGCAAAGGTCACCTTTGTGACCGTCAGTCCACGTGTTTAGAGTGTCTAAGTTGGGATGTTACCGCCTGGAGGAATTATGCCCAGGCTAGACGAGCGTATTTATTACGGGTTACGAAAGACCCTGCTTTATCTGCGGTTGAAAGACGCCAAAATGAAATTGCTCTTGTCGGAGATTTCAAATTTATCGAAGATCTTTCTGGTTTCTCGTTTGGATTTATCGCATAGACTTATCCTGCCATTGTCAATATTTTCGTCTATTAGTATTCCTCCCCAGTAGGACTGTTATACGAGAAGTTAGGGATAAATTTCCAGACAGTTTGGAAAGACTTGTCTGGCGTGTTTGTGCACAAACCCGTTTCTTTGTTTGAGACAACAAAGGATTCTGTCTCCAAGCGGGGTCTGCCTGACCGTCCCTTTGTTATCGACGAACTAAAGATTTCAGATCCACGGGTCGGCTGCAGTCCAGTTCTTTGGGGAAAGAAATGCTTCAACGTATTAAACCTTTGCAGGTTTACAAGCAAGTTTCTGCAGGGAAATTGTATTCTTGCTGATTTAAACGATAACATATCCTTTCATTTTCGTTGTTGTGGTTGTTGTTGTTATTGTTGTGTTTCAGACCTTTCAGTTTTTGGTAGTTTACATCTATGCACACAGTTCATTGTGCTTACCAAAATTTATTCTCTTGTTGAATCAAGTGTTATTCTGTTTATTTGATATCATGTGATCAAGAGAGAGAACTTGCAGAGATTTTTCTCTGCCATTTACTCTTACGCTGTTGTTGTTGTGTTTGTCTTCGTCGCCACAAGTCAAAGCTATACACTACGTGTTGTTACATTTTAATGTGCCTACCAAATTACTATCTTTGTGC
Organism: Hanleya hanleyi; assembly: GCA_036873755.1. Lineage (NCBI taxonomy): Eukaryota > Metazoa > Mollusca > Polyplacophora > Lepidopleurida > Hanleyidae > Hanleya > Hanleya hanleyi. The sequence goes on along the minus strand of JAVTVY010019833.1, from coordinate 65,904 downwards.
AATCAAGGGTGTTTTGATCAAGAAAAGAGATCACGAGATTGTTTATTAAGAAATTGTGCTATACTTTGGAACACATTTTCTGCTAGTAAATATTGCATTGTGATATATTTATTTTTCACAACCAAAATTTTCCCGTCGGAATACTGAATTAGACTTACAATTCAAATTGAGTTGAGCTTTAATTTTTTTCTTCTTTCTGAGAAATTAATATTATTAGCTTGAGTGTGAGTTTTATTTCTCCGGGAAGACTTTAGAATTGTTTCTCGTTCGACGACATGTAGGGTGTTTATTGATCTTTCCCTGGTCTGATGGCCGGGAAAAGATCAAGCCTGGAGTTACTCAATCTTCTGCTTGGGACAGCATAAGACTGTTTCCATCGGGCGGTCTTCTTCTACTTCGTAAGTTACTTTCGTCCGAGAACGATTACCGGTTACAGCCTAGTAAGAGGAACGACAGACAGCTCCTAAGCAACATTCTTTGCCGTTCTTCTTCTACGACTGTTTCGTCCAAAACATCTTTGGTCTACAGCATTTGTCTGATCTTAATTTTTATTCTGTATGATAATTTCATCTATTTCATTTGAGGACTTATGTGAAGTTTAGACCTCAAATTGGAGGGTGAGTCAAGATTGAACATTGATCTTGATTGGTCAATTCAAATTGTGAAATTTAATGACCTTAGTTTATCTACCGGCGAGAGACATCAAAATGTAATTGATCTCTTCGGGGAATTTTAAATTTATTGAAGATCTTCCTAGTACATCTTCCTAGTTTACGTTGGAAGTATCTTTGTGTTGATGTCGGGGATGATGCTACCGGGCGGAGTTACGCCCAGGATTAACGCGAGGAACAATGAACGTGTACTTCATTTCCTCTGCGTTTCAAATCTCATAACAGTTTCGCGATCTACGGCTGTTTCGTTCGGACTCCACTGTGACTTTTCGAGTTTCGGTTTTACAGTTTTTCGGATTCAACTTCAGTTGTTTTTCCTTCTACGTCGCTGTTCACCTAAACGACGTTTCTCGTACATCACAACGCCGTTCTCATTCTCCGCAACGCCCACCTCAACGACGTTCCATTACGCCGTCACGTCGTTCTCATACACCTGTACGTCGTTCTTGTTCGCCTGTTCGTCGTTCACGTACGCCTCAACATCGTTCCCGTACGTTACCACGTCGGTCATTATGTCTGTTCGTCGTTTCTCGTACACCTCAACGCCGTTTTCCCGTACGTCGGCACGTCGTTCTCGTACATCTGTTCGACGTTCCCGTACGCCACAACGCCGTTCACCACGTCGTTCTTTTATACCTCCTTATCAGGGTCGTCAAGTTCGACAGTCCCGGTCTCCATTTCTAGATCTTTCTCTTGATCGTCATCGAGGCTTCGACGTTTGTTCGCCTGCACGTCTCTCGACTTCGGTGTTTTTCGTCTTTTAGTCGGTATTCTTTACCTTTCTTCTGACAATTCGGTTGATGAGTCTTCATTTTCGTATGGTTGACCTCCATCGTTTTGCGAGACGCATATCTTCTTATACCCATTCATCCTCGTCTTCGGCGTTTCCTACGATTCACCATCGTCGGTCGTCGGTTTGAGTGGCAAGTTCTCCCTTTCGGAGTCAACATCGCCCCTTGTATCACTTCTCCAGGCATGGCGTTTTACTCCATCTCGGGGCTTTCACATCGAGGTTTATTTAGGTTCGCCGTTACTTTGGGGCAGTTTTTCGACACTCTCCATCAAGTGCTTCGTCCCCCGTTAGACCGTTGGACCAGTATTTAGACGTTGGCACTATAGTTGTTTTGTCATCAACTCATAGGGCTATTCATTTCTACGCAGGACCTTACTCATTACGGACGTCTCCTAGTTCGGCCACTGCAGTACCATCTGTCTCATCTTCAGACGTCATCCCTCAATCCATTAGTGCCGGTATTGACGTCTCTACATACACTTCTGTTTTGGCGGCAGTCCCGCCTCAACGTTATGCGGGGAGTTCCCTTCCGATTTCCATCTCCGGATCACCATCTCTACACTGATGCTTCCGAGATCGGTTGGGGAGCCATCTGGACGGTCTGGGGGTGTCCGGCAGATGGTCTAGGTTGGACGCCAGACTTCACATCACCCTTCTGGAGATGAAGGCAGACATCCTAGCAGTTCAGCATTCGTCCTTTCTTATCACTACGGACAACTCTACTGTCAATGCTCACATCAACAAGATGGGAACCATCCGATCTTTTCTCAACGTTTCGTCTGGTTCAATGTCTTAGCGGCCGCCTTTCTCGTCCCGACACCGTGCTTCAGACCGAATGGCAACTTCATCTGGTGGTCTTCCGCCAGATTTGCAGCATCTGGGTGACCCCCTTAATCGACCTGTTTGCGACGAGGAACAATGCGCAGCTCGCCCTCTTCGTCAGTCCGATTCTGGACCCTCAAGCTTTCGCCATCGACGCCCTTTCTATCAACTGGGACAACTTCCTGGCTTATGCCTGCCCGCCCATGGCCCTGATTCAGGAAGTTCTGCAAAGATTACTCAGCACGACAGCGTCAATCTGCTCGTGGTTCCGTGGTGGCCTCGCCATCAGTGGTTTCCGGTACTGGTTCCACTTCTTACCGCTCCGCCACGTCGTCTTCCAGTTTGCCCTAGCCTGTTGCGTCAACCTCACGGGATAATACATCACAACCCGCTGTGGCTCAACTTACACGTCTGCAGACTATCCAGAGTGCACTTACAGTCCAAGGATTTTCAGCAGAAGTTGCACAGACGATGGTTTCATCCAATCGATCTTCCACATCGCAGCTCTATCAATCGAAATGGGCCTATTTCGTCTCCTGGTGCCGAAAACGTGATTCCGATCCCGACTCTGCCTCTCTTTCCTTAGTAGCTGACTTCCTCCTTCACCTACATCGTGATAAGAAGTTTCAAATTAGCACCATTGAGGGGTACAGGTCTGCTTTGGCTAGAGTTTTACGCCTTTCGACCGGCATCGACATTAGTCTGAACGACAGTATCTCTGCTCCCCTACGTGCTTTCGCCTTACAGTCTCGCCGTACTCGCCAGCTGTTACCGAAGTGGGGTATTGGTGTGGTTCTTAGTGCCCTGCCTCGTCCGCCCTTCGAACCTTCACAGCCCGCCTCTATTAAAGCTGTTTCCTACACGACTGCTTTCCTGGCGGCTTTCGCTTTGGCGTCTAGAGTTTCCGAGCTTCACGCTCTGGAAAGGTCGTCTTTCACCTGGACGGCAAATTGGTCTCGCATTTCCTTTCGTCCCGTCCCTGAGTTCATCGCCAAGAATGAGGCTGTGCGCCAAGGTCCTTGTGCTCAACATTTGTACTCCATCCCTGCTTTATCAGACTTTGTTCATGATCTTGAGGACGACATCCTGTTATGCCCTGTACGAGCCATACGTCACTATCTCTCTCGTACCGACCCTGATCGGGGTTCCCGTCGTCTATTATTCCTGTCTATTCAGCCAACTGCAGTACGTGACATTACCAAGAATACTATTGCTTCTTGGTTGAAGAAGACCATTAAGTGGACATATCAACTTGCCATTGACGTTCCCCCACTTCTGACCTCTGCTTCTTCCCATGAAATTCGTGCCATCGCCACATCATGGCCTTTATGGAAGAATCTATCCCTTCATGGCATTGTCAGTCCTGTGCATGGAGTGCCAATTCAATTTTTACCGATTTCTATCTGAGAGATATGTCAGTACAATCAGATAGAGTGACCACGCTTGGGCCGCTGGTGGCTGCCCAGCACGTGGTCCAGTAACTTCCAAAAAAGGGGGGCGGGGTATCTTCGTTCAGCGCAGCAAGTCAGTCAATCAGCCAGCTTGCTGCATCATCCACCATATTACATGATCACTTCAATAGGTCAGTCAGTCAGCCAACTTACAAGACCCGACTCATCGGTGAGTATGGTTTAGGCATGGCTTTTCTTAGTAATTACTGGTTTTGCTCTATTAACACCCCTGGCGTCTCCACGACCTGGGTTTTCCTTTTATTGAGTATTGTGTACCACATTTACAATCACGTTTTTGATTTTAATCCACGAGCACCCTCAGCGTCTTCGCCCCGGGTTCTCTCTGGGTGAGTATTTAGTGTGCTGTAAGCCAAACTCACGGAATCATCACAGCTAATCACATGTCCACCTTATTACATGATCACCTCAATAGGTCAGCCTGTTGCCAACTCACAAGACATCTTGGTGAATATTGGTTTTTAGGTATACTTTGTGTCAGTTTCAGGTTTAAAGTACAGAGAGTTTGGTGCATGAGGGCAATTATGACCAACTTACGAGATCATCTCAAGAGAGGCAGCTGCTGTCAACTCACAAGTCATCTTACAAGACCTGACACATTTGTGAGTATTACTTTCAGGTTTACTAGTGTCAGCAACAGGGGACTAAAGTACAGAGAGTTGACGTAAGACGGCTTGTGGACTTAAAGAGTGGTATAAGATGCGCACCTTGTATACGATGTTGCCGGGATGTACATGACCGCTTCTATTCGTTATACACTGATTACCACTTGAATACTCACAGCGCCACCGGCCCTTCGTGGGGGTAAAATTGTGCACCACATCCACGATCACGGTTTGCATGGACGAGTAATTAGTGGCCACATTCTACAATCTATTATGATTACTCCATGACTACACACAGCGTCACCGACCAGGGTCCTTCTTGTCGAGTACTAGTGTACCATGTCCGTGATCATCTCAGCGGTTACTCTGCCTGCTATTGGAACTACAAGAAGGCCGAGGTTCCCACCTCCATATGGTGGTAGTGCGCCATAAGCAATAGCAGGTGAAAATTTGAGACATAAATATTAAACATTTATAAGCAATGTTAGTATTTATTATCAAATCAAACCTGCTATTGCTTTGTTTACCCTCCCATCCTGCCCTCACTCCACGGCCTTGCACACCACACGTCTCGAGCTATAAGAGTGAGAAAGACGGAAATTCAGGAGAGGGCTGGGGCTTAAGTAACCTAGCTGAGCTGGCTGAGCTCCCTAAGGGGAGACAACTTTCAGTTTTAATTATTTGCAAAGGATACTCCTGAAGGAGATAAGGCCATAAGCAATAGCAGGGTTGATTTGATAATAAATACTAACATTGTTTATAAATGTTTAATGTTGATTGACAAATGCATTCAAAAGTTACCGAAAGGAGGCGCGGAAGAAGCGGAAGAAAAAAGAAACTGACTAACACATAAAGGCATCCCTGGGGATGCCTAATGAGCGCAGTATAGAGGAGCACGATGAAATACATGTTCGCATACCGAAGTCGAACACTATACGTATTGCCTTGGCTAAACATAACGCATTCTCTAATCAGAATAGAGTTTGGTGATGTCATGGCTGTATATATTTTCCGTGATCCATAAAAGGAGTGCAACTATATGGCATCTTTAAAATTCAAATTTGATTGGCTATTCAAAGGAATTTATCATTTCCTGTTCGAAAGTCAATTCAACCAGAACCTGCCATACTTGAAAATCACGAGGACAGCAACGAAAATCCTCGCTGCACGGTGTAGGCAAGTTCATATCTTGATTGGTTATATGACATCACGTGGGTTTACAGTTTGAACAATTTACCTAATTCATTCGGTAAATGACGGAACGTTAGTGTAGTATTTAACTTGAAAAGTGAAGATGGATGAAATAGAAAACATTTGCACAATGGCTTCTGAATTATCCTGACCTTCATCTCTGATGCTCATATTCTCATGCAGATACAGACTCGCTGAATCCCCCGATAAACTCTATGGTTCTCCGACAGGCAATGGTACCTGGAATGGAATGATCGGCATGGTTATTAGAGGGGTATGTATCTATTCTAATATATAATACTAATACAATGTATACTTTTTGATGTATTGGAGCCTATTAGTCAAGTTTGATATGGCGGCTCGTATCCTCTACGCTATTAACCAAGCATATCCGTGCACATGGAAGCGTTTCGCTCTCTTTAAATGGGGTGAGTGAGTGAGTGAATAGGGTTTAACGTCGCTTTCAACATTTTTTCAGCTATATCACGACGAGGAAGGGAAGGGATGGGAGGGAGAGGGTACCTACTTGTAACAGAGCAGATCTAATGCTGCCATTTTATAGTGCTGTCTCATTGAAATATCATGCCGTAGGCAGACATGACACCCTACTCAGTCACATTATACTGACACCGAACGAACCAGTCCTTGTTCTATCCTCTTAATGCTGAGCGTAAGCGAGGAAGCAACAAGTACCATTTTTTCAAGTCTTCGGTATGACCCGGCCTGGTATCGAATCTCTTTAAAAGAATGAGTCAGTTGCACATTATTGAGAGAACAAAGAAGAGCCTATCTGTTCACGGACCAATGACTTCAGCTGATCAGCTACCGAGTTGTATAATTTCACTTTTCCCTACATTTTAACCCTCTAGACTATCTTAAAACTTTCTCCTATATCTTAACCCTGGGGACCTTCTTAAACTGGTGATAGTTGGCATAATTGTATACAAATGTACTATATTTTCCCAGTATAGAGCATAATGACACTTTATTTTAATACTGGAAACCATAGTACATATGTATAAAATTATAACAGCTATATCACCAATTCAAAATAATCTCATGGGTAAAAAGATAGGGGAAAGTGAAATTATACAACCCAGTAGCTGATCAGCTGTATATAGTCACTGGTTCATCATCATACGAACGCATGGCACGATCATACGTAGAAACTTCTAGTGTTAAGTGAAACGTGAAATGCCCTTAGCAAGCTAAGATGCTGGTTCACGCACAGACAAACTCTTTACTGGTCTCTCATTACTGTGAAACTGAGCCATTGAATTCATCATTGTCGGCCAGACGGTGTAAATTCCAGAACCATCTTCTTAAGAACTGCAAACGAGAAATCCGTCCAAGATTGTTGGCTGTTTCTATTCGAGACTACGAAATATAGTCGCGAACCAAATGGATTGAGGTAGGTGTCTAGTTTACTGTGTTGAATACGGTTTTACAACTAGTTGTGGATTTTTCACTGGCGCATGAGGATGAAGTTTGGTCCAAATACGCGTAGGCGGTGTAGAACAAAACCATTAGGTGTCGGGCTCATGGCTTAAGAGTACATAAGACGTGGTTAGATATTCGCATAGCTTTTTCATCTCCTGACGGTATTAGTCAAAAACAACACAGAGATCAGTTTTGGTTCTCGTGATGCTTTCAGAAATATCCAGTCAGTACATTTACCTGCGGGGTCATACAAATTCTTGACAGTACGCCGTCATCTTTTTTTCATCTTTTTCGCATTTAATTTGAAAAATACGTTTCAGAGCGCATTTTCTCGAATTATGGAACACCATCTGGTTGTACAAATTAATAACATTTTTATATCTCAAATACGCTTGTCAACATACTGATTTATTTGTTTATTTTAAAAATAAACTCGTTATTTACCATCTTAGGAAGCAGATATGGCTGTAGCAGCTTTCACGATAATGAAACACCGAGAAGCGGTCATTGATTTCACGACGCCTTTCATGCAGGACAGCAGTGGGATACTCACTGCAACATCAGGCGAAAATCCATCGGAAATATTTCAGCTGTACAAGCCATTTAACCTGAAAGTGTGGATCGGAATTGGCGCTCTCATCGTAACAGTCGGACTGGGCGTATGTATAATGAACAGCGTTTCACCATCCGGGGAGTGGAGAAAGGGGAACAAACGGGAACGAACGCAAGAAATCAGTATTGGAGAAAACTTGTTCTTGGCTATCAGCTCAGTTCTAGAACAAGGTATATATCATGTATACTACGATTTCTTCTTTTAATTTGGTGCCAATGCTATTATATTAATTAGGTCTTTGGATTATGGACGCGAAAAGTTTTCAATGGACGACGGCTGGATATTGAATGACGGACCCAATCTGATTAAAACTCAGACTTAATAACTGCTCCTCTATCGGACATGTTGCTAATTAAGATCTGGGACAGTCTGTATCTTAAATCTGTCGAGCATGTCAGACTGGCGACCGATCACAGTCCAACTTCAATGGGCGAATAGGTGCCCATCCGAGCAAATAATAATCATCGATGATTGCTCATGGAGAGCAAGAGCTTCGCCAGCCGCCTGCATGGGTTGGATTTTTCTGCGCCTCTTTCACTACCTTAATAATGGGATAGGCACCTATTCGCCCGTTGAAGTTGGACTGTGATTGGTCGCCAGTCTGACGTGCGCGACAGATTTAAGATACAGGCTGTCCCAGATCTTAATTAGCGACATGTCCGATAGAGGAGCGGTTATTGAGTCTGAGTTTTAATCAGATTGATGACAGATCAGACGCTTGTATTTAGCTTTTACCCCAATGTGATTGTCTTAGACAATCGTACTGACACCATCTTCTATCATTTCCGCGATATCATGACCATCTCATGTCAAGTACCTCGGACAGAATATCTAGGCCTATTAGGAGACAGTCCAAGTGGCATATGTGCGCGCATATAGGGGTTCATGCGCCGATGGTTGATTGTGAAACATCGGGATTCAATGGATTGGATATGTTGGACTTGATGGCTTTGGGTGCAGGTATTATGGTGGCGGAGACCTGTGATGACTTATTCGATAAGATGTCATGTCATGTCCAGTTTGGGTTAATTGTGCATGTGCGATAACGTTCCAGTGGTGTATTTGGATGATTTTATGGTGTCACGTTATAAAGCTTGCATTTCCTTTACATTTTTTTTCTCAGAGGGCCGCGACAGGTATATTGACGGCATTGAGGACTTGAAAGTCCTGTTGCTAAGGATATGTGGACATATGATTGAGTATGCCCAATATCAGTCCACATGTCCATTCATTTATTCCTCATATCTTCTTACAGGACCAACGTACCATCCACGGCCTACGTCAACTCGCTGTCTCCTAGGCTTCTGGTTTGTCTTCTCCATTCTGATGGTGTCCATGTACACGGCTCATCTGGTCGCCGTCCTCACTGTGTCTACTCCAGTCGTACACATAAATAGCCTGACTGACCTTGCTCAACATGACGACATGGCGGTACTAGCTGACTATGGCACCAGCCAGTGGACCACGTTCGAGGTAAAAGAAATACATTTATCTTATATAAAGCAATAACGGTAAGTAGAATAGAAAGGTGAACTTGATGCCATTTTAGGGGCAGATGAGAAATTATTCCAAATGTCATTATAACAAAAATATGTTGATATTATGCGAACTAAAAGAAATTTTTGATTATTAATTGCACTGGGCGTCGCTACAGCATGACTGAATGGCGTTTTTAGTTGAGCGGAAGTGAGTGCACTCAACTAACAGCGTAATTCGCGCGAGAGAATCCATCCATCCTCAACCTAGATGGTTTAGTAGTTCAAGTGCAGTCCCCAAAATGTCTACGAATTAATTCAACGAAAGTAGTATGTCCACCGCAATCTGACTACAGGCTTTCATTTCATAAATATAGTATTTTTTAACTATGAGTAGATAATCTAATAGTTTATTATTTTGACCGACTAATCCCAATATTACCTTCTCTGGAGTAAACTGTGTTTTTATTCCAGCATTTTTCAACCAATCTTCCACTTCTCTCCATATTGGTTTATTACTCTACATTCCCAGAATAGATGAATTACCGTTTCTGTAAACTCCTTGCAAGAGGTACATTAATGACACTAGCATCTCATCTATTGGCACTAATATTCGTTGTTAATATCCCATTAATAATTCTATAATGTAGCCACTTTTATTTTTCCTCTTGGTCAAACAAATTTACAAAATCAAATCAGTAGTTACATCCGGGCACGCATTTAGTAGTATAAAAGCGCATTTCGAGCCCTATTGACCTTGCGGCGCAATGTGCAGAGGGGAGGTCACAAAGGTCAATTTAGTAGTATAAAAGCGCAGTTCGAGCCCTGTTGACCTTGCTCCTCCAAATTATACGAAATAAGTTAAAAATTCATGATTCATTGTGTTAAAGACAAAATCTGCTATATTACAGGGGTGAAATGTCAGTATGAATCGTGATCGTTCAAGATCTCCCCTGAGACGAGTCGACAACAATATGAGACCAGAACAAGATTTTCCAGGAGATCCAGCGGTGCCTGCCGATGAAGCATTACCACAAGACCAGTCCGTGAGTGCCATAAACCGGCGACATTGGAACACCATTCGCCATTGCTTTGACCGCCAACGGCCCATACTGGACTTGTACAATATCCGGTTAGTTCAGCTGATACATCTTCCGTCTTACGTGGAGCGTATATTTCACGACCAAGCCACATCATTTCGGGTCAATATGACTTTTGGATACATTCTTCGGCAAAAGGAGACCAATCAACTACGGTATTTCTATCCGAGCAACAACAGCCATGTATTTGACCAGCCCTTCACGGTGACGGATGCTTTTTCCCTGGCGCCGGTGGTTGATCAACTCACTGAATTAGACCCGTTGGAGTGGGCCCGCCTACAACGACCGAACACGAAATGGTTGGTGGAAATGGTCACCAACGTAACATTATACGTGACGAAATTGCGGAATCATCCGATCGGTGCTCCCGTCATTCTCCCGCCTTGGCTGAGTCGACGAAACGGCATGTATGCGTTAACGAGCGGACATCATGGACCCTACAAAGACCGGAATGCTTGTTTCGGTGTTTGGCTGTACATTTGGACCAGTGTGATTCTCGGCCGTGTGACAAAGTGGCCAATGGCTATTGGAAACAGTATTTACAGGAGCAAGATATGGACGGGCGGCACTTCCGGGGTGTACCCTTCAAATATTTGGATGTCGTCGAATCGCTCTTCAATGTGAATATCTTTGTCTATCGATTACTACGGGAAGGCGAGGAGAACTCGCTGAATTGGTACATCGCTCTTCAGAACGGTACGCGCCCACGATGAAGGTGAACGTCTACGACTACGGTGGAGTCAGTCACTTTTCCCTGATCCACAATATGAGCCTCTTCGCCCAGTCTTTCAGCTGTACTCGATGCCAGCGTGTGTTCAAAGAATCGTCCAAATTACATCAGCACGAGAAAATCTGTACGAACGCTATTCAACGGAAATTTCCTGGAGGTGTATACCACAATACGCCTACTATCTTTGAAGAACTAGCTGATGAGGATCTTGTGGCGGCGGAAGAGGACCGTTATTTTCCCTACCGGGCGTGCTATGACTTCGAAGCGATTTTGGAACCGATGAACACTACCTCAGCCAAAACGCAGTAGACGCAGCGTCATATCCCGCTGAGTGTCAGCGTTTCAACCAACGTTCCCGGCTATGACGCTGAGACTGTATGTTTCGTATCGACCGGTGACCCCCATGACCTGATTACGCGGATGATGGGATATTTAGAGGCGGTGAGCGCACGCAGTACGGAACTGTTGGTAGTCAAGTTCCAGGATGTTCTGGATGAACTCGATGATCGAATTCCCGAGCCTGGTGTATCGTTCAGTGACAGCGGAGAAAGCGAGTCGGAGGAAGAGGAGAAAAGTGGCGAGGCCGAAAGAAAGATTCGTCCACAAGATGTACCCTTACCGAAAGTGTATGCGGAAAAACTGAAAGCCCGGTTCGCTCAATACCTGACTCAATTCCCTGTGCTCGGGTTTAATTCTGGACGTTGCGACCTCAACATGGTGAAGGAGTCTTTGCTCCCTTATTTGGCACAGTCCGGTGAAGTCAAGAGTGTGATCAAAAAGATTAATAATCACATGGCGCTTACTACCACGTCACTGAATTTCCTGGATGTTCGGAATTATTTGGCGCCCAATTATAGCTATGCTCAGTGGATGAAGGCCTATGACTGTGAACAAGGCAAAGGGGGTTCCCTTACACTTACATGTCGACACTCGACCGCTTGGAGGAAACAGAGTTACCATCCCGGGACGCTTTTTCGATGATTTAAAGCAAGAGGAATGTTCTGAAGACGTGTACCGGGAACTGCAACAGGTATGGAACGACCAACACATGGAGACCTTGCGAGATTTTCTGGTATATTACAACAATCTGGATGTCGTTCCCTTCCTTCATATTTCACCGGTACCACGAGAAAGATGTGACGACCATTCGAGGTGGGAAAGTGTGCGACAAAATCATCGGCTTGATGCGAATGTCAACCCATGTCAAGCGGACATTATACACGGTGGTTAGCGGACAGCCAGCGTTTCAAACCTCAACGGTCCCACAGACATATCGCCGACCGGTGGCTGGACTGGGAAGCCCATCGACGCGGCATTTCTATCCGCCATCAATCCAACGCCACGGAAAAGCGAGTAGGAGATCGCCGACTGCACGTCGATGGGTTTGCCTTGGTGAATGGAACGCCTACAGTATTTCAGTTTTACGGGTGCTATTGGCACGGGCACGATTGCAAGTTCTCCCACGGTCGCTACAAAGATCGACGTGGAAAAACAGCAAAACAACTACAGGCGGAGGTGGTGGACAGTGCTCGTTATATTAAAGAGTTGGGGTATCATCTCATCGAAATGTGGGAATGTGAATTCCATACCATGTGCCAGGTCCTCCGACACTTGCGTGATTTTCTCAAGGCTCGAGAGTATCCCCTCAGTCATCGTCGTATTCTCACCACGCCACAGATCCTTGAAGCCGTGCGTACGGAGACCCTCTACGGGTTTGTAGAATGAGACCTGCATGTCCCCGACGCCCTGAAGCCACAGTTTGCAGAGTGCCCACCCACTTTTAAAGACACGCTAGTGAGTCATGCTGATATTGGAGAGACCATGGGGGCCTACGCCGAGGAACATGAAATACCTCGCCGGATGCTGATAGGCAGTATGTGGGCTGAAAAAATCTTACGGGGGACGCCACTTCTGCGCTGCTATATGAGCCACGGTCTCGAGGTCACACGAGTCTATCAAGTCATGCAGTATGCACTCAACGCCTGTTTTTCCGGCGTCGCAAACACTGTGACGGCCGCTCGTCGTCAAGGTGATAAGGATCCCAGTAAGGCCATTATTGCCGAATCATGGAAACTGGTTGGGAATATTTGCTATGGCAAAACCGTGACGAATCAAGCCCGCCACGTCACCGTGAATATATGCACTACGAAACAAGCCCGAACTAAAATCAATTCTCCACTGTGTCGCTCTGTCGACGTCATCGATGATGATACCTACGAAGTTACCTCTGCCAAAAAGACCACGCGTTGCAACTTTCCCCTCCAAATTGGCTGTAGGGTGTACCAGATGGCCAGACTCCGGATGTTGGAGTTCCTGTATGATTCCATGCACGTGTATTTCCACTCGAGTGACTGGCAGTTGATAGAAATGGACACAGATTCCGCCTACATGGTTGTCTCTAATTCAGACTAGGAGTCACTCGTGAAACCGGAACTACGAGCCCCGTATGAAACGGAACGGGATCAATGGCTGCCTCGACTCGACCACTACAACCACGATAAACCCACTCCAGGCCTATTCAAGTTGGAATGGAGTGGTGATGCCATGATAGCCCTCTCATCCAAAACCTACTATTGTTACAGTGGAGCCCAGAACAAGTTCAGCTGCAAGGGGTTCAATCGACGGGACCCCACCATTAACAAAACCCTCTACCTGGACGTACTTCAAAACCGCGTCAGTGCTAGTGGGACCAACCGAGGATTTCGTGTTGCGGCTCATCAAATGCGTTCGTACATACAGCAACGAGATGCTTTCACCTTCTTTTATCCGAAACGGCAAGCCCTTCCCGATGGGGTCGGAACGACGTACCTGGACTTGTGAACTGGTGACTACTGCATATATTGTCTCTAACCGGTGACGTTAGGGAGCGTGTCAAAAGTTTTGACGCGAAAGCGTTCATATTTGAACAGGAGGTCGTTCATATCCGCATGCGTCAGGCCGTTCATTTTACACAGCAACGTCAGAAAATGAACAGTCGAACGTTCATTTTTGAACGTTCATTGTTTTAATGCACTCTGACGTTCATTTTCGCACGCTCGTTTCGCATGTTCATTTTCTCACGTGCGCAAACGGCTGGCGTTTGACGCGAGCAGAAATGAACAACATACAGAAAGCTGCCATCCCGATACTAAAAAACGCGCTGGATCAAATCTACTTTCTCATCGCGCTTCATTCCCGTGTCATAGATTTTATTGTAATTTGCCATGTCTTTTGCTTCGTGTGTTTATATATTCAATGCATTCCGTAATCATGTGGAGTGGTATTACCGATGTCGGTGATTTTCTTCAATAAAAAAATGGTAAAACTAAAAGTAAAACGTTTTTCTTTTTCTTGTCCCGTCTCCGCTTCAGCGGTTTGTCACCACCTATATATGAGTGTTCGCTTATATAATACTTGACAAGATAAATTAATGACTTCTTTCTTGTTTATTTTCCCCAGTGTTTTACTTGTTTGATGTGGATTTTTACATTTCGTGAATCTCTTCTTCATCCACCAAAAAATGAGATTCTCGGTCGGGCGATCAAAAGTCATGGCCTACGGTGCTTGCGTTCCGTGGATAGATTGTTTGGTCATGGACATGTTACTTTAAATGATTCTTCTTTATCAACTTACAAACGTTTTCCAGCGATCTGTAATGCCTGGAAATGGTATAATTTTAATAAAGAAGCCGACAGTATGTATTGAAAATGGAGTTCGTGCGCTGGAAATGGGCCCTATAGAGAATACTTTGTATGCGGGAAAGAAGGAAGGGTTTAGGCTCCGCAAAGGATATTTCAATACATCGGTCTATGAAAAATATCCATCTTCTTTGAAGAAATGTTTTGATATGTTGGTGTTTGAACTGCGTCCTTTTGTTTTATTTACAAATGAAGGGGCCCTCACAGGTTGCATAATGACGGGCGCCACATGCGTGATGAAGTCTCCACGTGAATCAATCGGTCCATATATTTTTTTTAAAGAAATGGCTTGATGTGTTGGCAATCAGAAATGTTTTATTCAAGGTTTATTTTTTTTATCATGGAATTAAAACTTTGAACTCCATGGTTTTATTGACAAATAGGAGACCTCACATGGCGGCCTACCTTGAGATATGACGGGAGCTGCATGGCGTCTCTGCGTCATTCAGTCGGGCCATGTCTTTTTATAATGATCATATATACATGTAGTTTGTAGGCCTGTATACTTTCCCTGATTTACTCATTTCTTATTGAAGATAATATTACTGAAGACAAAAATTCCCAATGTCATAAGGATAAATCGTTATATAAGTGAATGACTTTCGTATATTTATATGTCTATATTATACTTTTGTCACTATGTATTTCCTCTACGATTACTGGGAGACGCACTAATAAGTTCGGCTTATTGCGCTCCTGTCGTCAAATCAACTATTTAAACCAAGTGAATGGCGATATTGTGGTTACTCTGGAAATAGGGAGCTGATCAAGTTCTCTTTTCTCCCCCAGCGCGGATGCAATTGGCATATTTCCTAGCAAAAAGGAAACCCGTTCGGGTTTTTTTTCTTTTCTTGTTCTTGTTCTTGATTACTATTGCGATTTATGTTCTCCATTATATATCTCTGACAAAGTTCATCCATGTGTGGACAAAGATGGAAAACTAGGCTCCAGGATTCTGACAAGGTTAGTATGGAGATGTATAAATTCCAATTAAACAAGTGTGAACTATAATAAATTTATAATTTCAGTTCAGGAAATGAGCTGCGGCAAATATACTTTATATTTATAAAACCAAGACAGGTGTTAAAAATTCGATGAATGCATATTAATAATTTCAAAACATGACTAATTTCCTACCCGCAGCTAAAGACATCTCAATTCTGGTGCATGATTGGTGGGGGGCTATGCATTCAACAACTATTGATCTAGTCCTGTTGTGAGAAGCATGGCTTTCGAACTGCATGATAGGTGGGGGGCTATGCATTCAACAACTATTGATCTAGTCCTGTTGTGAGAAGCATGGCTTTCGAACTGCATGGGGACTCCTTGCATTTCATGATCGCGGTCCTTGGGAGAAAAAAAAGAACATTATTGGACTTAGTGATCATCCACAGGGATGAACATAATGCTCTAATCAAAACAAAAGGCGTCATAGGACGCGCGAGATGCTCTTTTACTTATTGCATCTATTGAACAAATACGTAATATAATAATGTGTGGTTTGATGTCACAACAAAGTCCTTATTTGTCTATCAAATTAATTCAAATTACGAACATTTTAAGGAGCTAAATTCACCAACTTGTTCACCCGATTATTGTATCATTCTTTACGATATTTGGTCACATCGGACTTTTAATAAAACCAAATCAGTATGGTGATATTTCTCTGTTGAAGTTTAATATTATATAGTTCATCTCGTTTTCTTCCAAAAAATAATACACGCGCGTTAGTTCCTATATATCGCTCGCTCTATAATTCCCGGTAAATAATTCCCCAGAATATGCACGAAAGATCCACTTTTATTATATTAGATACATTTATTGAATTTGCTGTAGATCAACGTCAAAACTTTGCCATAGTTGCTTTGAAAGAACGAAAATACTTCTTCAGAGGAAGTGGGGTATATACCTACGAAAGCTAGTGCAAAATAAATACAGTCAAGTCTCAAAGGTGCTGCCTTTTCGAGTGTTCTGTTTTTTTTTTTTGTTTTTTTTTTTTTGGAGTCGACGCGATAGCCGTAATGTGAGCTCTTCAGCGAATTCTGAACGCTATCATACATACTAATTTGAACGTTCAAAAAAGAATGTTCTTTTTCTGACGTTCATTTTTCTGACGGGGTAGTGTTCATTTTCTGACTGTCGAACGTTCGTTTGCTGGAAGAAAAAGAACGAGTACCTGTTCATTTTCTGACGCATTCTTTTAGTTTGAACGTCAAAACTTTTGACACGCTCCCTTAGTGAACTATACCCGGACTTGGGAATTTGTGAACTCTATGAATAATGTACATACATAGATATTTGGACTCTAAGTGAACTCGAATTACTCTATATCCACATAACACCAGTTCAATGAATTTGTCTAATTGTGAACTATACTCCATTCTTTTGAATAATTACTCTGTATACATTACGTCAGTTCGATGAATTTGTCTAATTGTGAACTATACTTCATTGTTTTGAATAATTACTTTGTATACATTACGTCAGTTCGATGAATTGGTCTGTGAACTGTTATACACGCCACTGTGACTTCGCATATTCTCTATATATACATAGGTGTTCACCTTAATTCTTGTTTGCACCAGTCTTATATACTTGTACATACTTGTATATACATTCTTGTTCAAGTTACGTGTTCACCTTAATAAAACATTCGAACTTCACTTGGGTTTTCACGAAGTTTTTTATTGAACAAGAACACCGCAAGGGAAAAATTCGTACTAACCATACTCCGGGCAGGGTATATCAAGGCCTTAACGCCTATGTTGGTTTTCTGAGCATTGATAGGTTACATTTGGCCCAACTCTAGGCCACTGATTGGCTACTTTTCTCAGCCCATTCATTGACTGAATCCCCACATGTCCCACATTGAGCATTATGCTTACGACCGAGTTTTGAGATCTCATCTCAACAACAACAACGTGAGAACAACCACGTGAAAAAAACTGAAGCCCAGAACAGGGGGTTTTACGTGAAAAAATTTAAGCCCAGAACGGGACTTGTGCATTGAAATGAACGGCAGCCCAGTCATATACGAGTACATCTCGGTCCTCGTCCTTGGGGTACTCGTCAAACATGTGGACGATCGTCTGCATGGAATGTCCCCGACATCGATGGTACAGGTAAAACAAGCAATATTGTCCTCACACACTACTGGTCAGGCTTTGCAACGTTTTGGTATTCCAACACCACGTCTCTGTGCCGTGATCCATGAAGTCTGTTAAGTCGGGATGGAGAGGTGGTAGACCGTACGGGTCGAAGTATTCGACCTGACCTTGGTCTATACTCGTTGAATCGGGTACTGGGCTGGGTTTTTCTCCAAGGCTCTGATGTGCCCCAACTGTACACCTGGGCTCGGTTTCACTTTGCGTACGAACAGACTGGCCTCTTGGATGACACTGTTATACTCGAGGTCCTCACTCGGGACCATCAAGCCAAACGCAGGCGTTGTGCGCACTAGTCGTATTTTGACAGGTACTCCATTCAAGAGGTATCGGTCCGCAATGCTGATGTCCCATCATATCGACCGAGTGACTCTCTGCTGTGACATCCACTCTCTCCGTATAGCCGTCATTATCGGGACTCGCTTCCATATTGCCTGGGGTATCTCGGTAGAACAACGGGGCTGTCAAATACGACTTGTTAGCGTCACGTCCGTAGGATAACAGTGTTTCGATGTAGGCTCGGTACGGGTACGTGTTCGTTGAGGCGCTCACCAGTTTATCACTGAGGGATAATTCCACTTGCTGGAATAACGAATGAAGCCAAAGATTCACTGGACCGACGGGTGCATCTGCTTTGAGGACAGACCCATCTTTATTGGCGATTTTAGCTTTCACATATAGGTATGTATGGGCTAAATCCAGGTAGGTCGTATCTGCGTTGGTGATGGTGAATTCAATGGGGCCTGTGGCTGTAATGCTGGAAAGGGGAGATGTTCCACCCATTGACCCGCTTCGGCACTGGTCTGAGTAGGTGGGACGGTTCATAAATCAAATATACTATTGGTAGAAGGACACGACTCGGCGTGGATGAAAGCCATGCTTAAGAAAAGATATCCTGGGTCTTCGATGTGCGTCGTCTCTGGATCGGTCGCCGACTGGTGCGTGGTCTCGGTGGTGCAGGTCTTTTATTCCCTACGGTGCGTTGTGCTTTGGCGACCAAGACGCCTCCTGCTTCTTTGGCTCGGCGCTTCAGTGCTTCTTCGGGTGCAGCACCGCCCAAGACATCACCCGCGACTTGCATTCCACTGTGTACCGCTTGTTTGCCGATCGCTTTGACCCCATGCGTTACCAACGGGTTGAACGTTTTGACGAGGCTCCCGAGTATGTTCCTCAGCCCATGTCCTCGTTGCGTGCGTGTACCTGCAAAGACCGGGAAGCTACCCCCGGCCTGTTGGGCATAATATCCCATATAGCTTCGTGCATCACACCCATAAGGCACCTTCATTATGCAAAGTGAACCGCTCGGACTTGACGGAAATGAAGTGTCAGCACCACTTTCCCACGCTCGAATGCGATCGGTTGACCGGTGTCGTCTCTTATATCGATGACGATGGAGCTAATATCGGTCTGACTGACCGGTAGATAAACGATGTGCCTGAAACTGTGGGTGACTTGAGCTTCATACTTGCCTTTCACCGGGCAGACGCGTAGTAGAGGTACGTTGCTGTCTCCGACAATGTGTGCATCGACCACGTCTGAGTAGATGCACAGGCCATGCATACCACCACGCATGTCCATCGGGATGTGACCTGTCTCGCCGGTGGGGCCAGCGTACCCCTGTAGATCGAGACCCAGCATTTGCTGTAGGGTCGGACTGATTTCCACACTCACGGTGGGGATGAGAGTGAGACTGGCCTTGTAGTTGTGTGCGTTGTAATCGAAGTCCACATGATTCTCGAAGGGGAAAGTTTTTATGGATTGTGAAGTATTCGTGCCGTCCCGTAGGGACTTAAAATGCATCAGACTTCTCAGCCCACCCATGAACTGCTTGGGAGTATCGTATTGGCCTTCGGGTAGGGTGAGCCGGGTTTATTGTCCTTCGTAGCTCACCTCGTACCACACTTCACCACCTCACACGCTGCACCACGAGTAAGGGTATTGGATATCCACGAGTCCACATTCCCAGCGTCCAGGTATATGCAACGGTTGCGGTAACTGGGTCACATACTTGGTCAGGAAACACATCAGCCGAGCTGTTACTGATGAGGTAAAACATGACGACTGAGCTTTCCTGCTGCTGCTGTTGGTTTTAATACTTCTCCCAGCCCTTGGGCGCTAATCGTCGTGATGGTCGCAGTGACTAAGATCTTGGTGGTTGCAGGGGGTGGCGTGGTAAAAGGGGCGAAAAAGTAGGTGCCCGCCGTGGTGGTGTTTTGGGGGGTGACTCCGTTTCCTATTCGGCTTCCCAAGAAAGTTGTGGAGTCCTTCGCACCGGCGATTCACGCTGCATCCAGGCCCAGCGCTGGGGGTCCCCCCACTAATTCCTGTGATACATGCATGTCTTTCAAGCCTTGAACGAAGACCTCCCATCCTCGAGGATTCGTGTGCGACCTGCGTTGACACATCAGGTCAATCACTAAATCCGTCATGTGGGTACCGGGGACCACCTGATTCTGTACCAGTAGTTCACATTTATCATTCCAAGTCATGTTAGGATTCTGTTTCATCCGTTGTAATACCAGGCCAGCTTGTTTCTTGAACGATGCAGGTACACTCTTCAGGACTTCGTCTTCGACCCACTGTGGGGCTGTGGGTGGTACCCCTGGTAATGCCGGCTGTTGGAGCGGTGCTGAGGTTGGTGGTGGTGCTGCTGCTGGGGTAGAGAGGGTTTTGTATTGGTCCATGAACGTCATGTACCGCTGAAGCGCTTCATTGTACTGTTGTACTTTCTCAATGTCGCTTAACCCCGGTCGTTGTAAGATCTGATGCATCTCTTCATCGAGTGTGTTTATCGTCTTCACCGTAGAGGGTACGGGGTACGGTGATTGGAGGATTTGAAGAAGCCTAGATTCGACGTGGACCAATTTGTTCGTGTGGTTCATTGTAGGCCGAACGGAAGCAGCTAACGGTGCTAAAATGGCCCCGAGAAAGCCGCCTTTCTGTAACACCTTTTTCTTTTGTGTTTGAGGGACTCGCTTCTGGACTAAGGTTCGCAGACTTGTCTTATGCTTGGCCAACTTCGCCTTCTGAGCCGGAGTCAGTGGTAAGTTTCCTTTAAGATATTGAGCCCAATCTCACACAGACAGCACACGAGAGCAGGGTCTGCGCCGCGAACAATGGTTCGAACCAACTGGGGTGGGGCCGTCGTCAATACATGGAGCGTCGGAGCATGCTTCCGTACTCGAGCAAACATCATGTACAACTGATGCTAGAACCCACAACCCTGCCCTTTTTATCTACCTACCTCGTGAATATTGAACAGAGACAAAAGTCAACCATGATGTGATATTAATTCTTTTATTATCCCCAACATCAAACACACATCCCAGCTGGGGGGACCCACTGTGGGTGTGTTTACATTATTTTTGCATGTACACGTGGTGGGTCTCTCCGGGAAAGATACCGGCCGTAGTCAAAGGTGGTCGGGGGTGGCTTGCTTCAGGTCGAAGTGCATATACCCGTCCTGAGGGGTTGTCGCATCTTTAAAGGCTTTCAACGCGAACGCAGGGCGTCCAGAGCACATCTGTCTCGCCAGGTGCAGCACTTGATTGGTATCTCTCGGGTTTTTGAAGACCACCAGCTAGTGGGCATTTAAGCTGATGTTCCGATGTTCTTTGTTTTTCTTGAATTTCTCATTGAAAATATCTATGTGAAATTTGGCAACACAATATATCAACAGCATATAGGTATTCCAATGGGTACTAATTGTGCACCCCTATTGGCTGGCCTATATCTGTTCTCTTATGAATATGACTATATGCAGGCGCTTTCAAAAACCGATCCATTCAAAGCCCGTTCCTTCCCATTCACCAAACGCTATATAGACGATCTTCTAGCTGTGCATAATCGCTATATAAATGACGCAGTGAAGGATATATATCCACCTTCACTGGATTTGAAGGAAACTACAGGTAACCCTACAGGCACATCATATTTAGACCTATATCTCTATAAAAAATGAAGCGGGCTTTCTCTCTCGTCGATTGTATGACAAACGAGATGATTACAATTTCGACATCGTAAACTATCCCTTTCTGGACAGTAATATTCCAGTGGGACCTGCATATGGCGTATACATATCACGCCTAGTAGCATTTGCTAGATCCTGTGTTAAATGTGACGATTTTAATCAATGTCACAAAACATTGCTGCAGAAACTTATAAAACAGGGCTACACCACCAAGCGCCTCCACTCAAAGTTTCTCAAATTAGGCGATACATATCGCATGCTGATAGCAAAATACGAGCGTAGCGTGCAAGATCTATGGCGTTACGTTTCGTAACTTGTATCTAATTTCCGCTTAACCCGGGGCTAGGGACCGTATGAACCCATGTACTTCAAGATCCTCATGGTACTCATATGAACAGTCACAATCAAAGCGTCACTGAGATACATCATTCTTTAGATGACGACTTTACAACGAATATTATGGATTAAGAATACTGATCAGCGATACGGATTTGATATTTTTGGAACATCATGATGTCTTGCCGGCATCATTGAAAACTGTTGACCGCTTCTCTCTTGCAGGAAACAAGCCTATGTTTATGTATACTATGATTGTCTTTTGAATTTGGTGCTAATACTGTTATATGGAATATGGAATAGGTCTTTGGGTTATGGACGCGGATATTCTCTAATGGACGAGGGCTGGATTATGAACGACGGACCAGACGCTTGTAATGGAGACATCAAACGTAGAAATAAACAGACTTCTAACATGGTTCTCTTGCAACAAACTATCTCTAAACGTCCAAAAAACAAAGTGTATGGTTGTAAATCCAACAAGAGCTGCCAAAAATATACCAAACTTACTTATAGATGGCCAAAATGTTGAACTTGTCCACAGCTATAAATTTCTCGGCGTGTATCTGAATGATAAACTCAACTGGAAGAGTCACATAGACAACCTCTCACGCAAAAAAAAACTGTCACGCAATATTGGTGTGTTGAATAACATAAAGCATTGTATAAACAAACAAACCTTATTGAATCTGTATCATTCACTCCTTTGTTCCTTTCTATCATATTGTAATCTAATTTGGGCTAACACGTATTCTTCTCATCTATCACCCATTGTGCTCCTGCAAAAACGAATCATTCGTATTATAACTTGCAGTCACAGACTCTCCCACACCGAACCCCTTTTCTCTCAAACTAATATTCTGCCGTTCACAAAACTCAATGACTATCTCACATTAACTTTCGCCCACCGATTTGTGCACTCGCCTTTCCGTTTGCCTAATCATTCTTTATCATGCTTCACATAGTGAGGTGGCTTAGGGCCATATTTTGGGATGATCGTGACACGCTGGACCAAAGCACCAAACTTGGCACACCCATCACTTGAGACATATAGAACAATATCAGAAGGGGTACCCGTTGCTCTGGGCTCTGTGATGCCCTCTGACCCCCAAAAGGGCATCTGAGAGGCAATATTGTTATTCAAAGAATAGTTAGCCTCCAAACAGCTCCGTTATTTTTATTATCCTTAAGGCAGGGAAGCTGAAACTTGCCACGCTGTATCACTGGTTCAAGCGCTACCAGAAAATGTCACAAAATCCAAGATGGCGGCCATGATGACATCATTTTTCAAAAATTAGCCATTTTGTGGCTGTTTTTTCTGACCGATTTTCCAATTTTTTATTTGCGCAGTTTTTTCGCTGAAACTGCCTGGTTAATTAGTAAATAATCATTTACTCGAGAAAGAAAAATACTTTTGAGTTCTTTTTGAAAACAAAATACATCAATTTTGAAGGAATACGAGGAAAGCAGAACTTTCCAGTTGCACCCTACTGTCATCCATTGTTAATTTACTCATGATGCTCTGCTCCGAGTATTATGCTGCAGGCTCAAAATAACTTCAATATCATAAGCTATAACTGCGCTAAGTTACAGCTCTCAACATTTCTTCATTTTGGAGTACCAGGGAAAAGTTCTCAGAAGGAAGTGGGGTGGCTGAAACCACTAAACCAATTGTTTTTACATAATCGCCTGTGTAAAAGGAAACAATCGCCCCTTTAATTCATGCAAAACTGACAATTCAGTAAAAATGGGGAAAAGATGGAAATGCTCAACGATGGCCAGGTTAGTTTTCTGGGTATTCTTGCATTTACCAGGTTAACCCCATGTTGAAGCGTTTACTCCATCAGACGTCCTCGATGCTCATCCATTAATATCCGATGAGTTATTTGTTTGAGCTGATCTGCCATCAGAGCTCCTGAGCTAGCATATCTAATTCCGTTTAAGCCGGTTCTAGGGGCCGTGTGATACTTAATAATCTCCACATGAACTGCTACAATAAAAGCGCGGCTGGGCTACTAAGGCTACGTCCAAGAATCCACCATATTCTCGGGTCTGCACGTTTGGTGCCGAGGGAAGCTTTCCTGTTGAGTCGTATGGTTGCTTTTTATTCGCCAGATGTCGGCAATTTCTCCCACCTCTTGCTTATCGCTCCAATTTCAATCTTTCTACTTTCAAGTTTGAGAGATGAATAGCTGAATTAACAAGTGTTACACGGGTCGGGGACTCGTGTTCAGTATTACGCGTTTCTGTGTGTTCATTTGTGGCCGCCCTATATAACCACAGTTTTGGAAGGGATGGTACGAAACTTCATCTGAAGAGTGTGAGGGTGAACCTAAAAAGAAAAAATGATCCCAAAAATGGCATCTTACGCCTGTTGGAGGCTGGGATCTTTTCTGGAAGGCCGCGAAATTACGTCGGGATAGCTAAAAGAGCTGCATGGTCAGAGAAGGGACTCTAGAACCAAGAAGAAATCAAAAGGGCATTTTACACCCAATGAGGACCGGGAACATGCAACATACAACATGCAATTTACATGTTATAGCACTGGTCTATACGTATATTGCCAATGAATGACCACAGCTTTGGTCGAATGTTCATGGGACTTTGTCAGAATGACTGTGGGATTACCAAGGGTGAAAATAGGGTCCCGCAATCTTTTTTTAGTCGATAGGCTGTCAAAAATTTTCAGGATAGCTAAAGGGATCTGAGAGTGAATAGACACAGGGAAAGGATCGGATAGTGCATTTAACGCCCATTGAGAGACAGGAACATAAAATTAACATTAAAATAACACGTTTACTTCTATCCATCGCCATTGACATGATTGAGAGTGCTTTGGACGATTTCAGGTTCAGGGATAGATTGAGGGGAGGGGTCTAAAACTAGATCTAATATATTCCACTGGGTGCCTAGACCATTACATCTACATGTGCATGGTTCAGCATCCGTGCATTACGCTAAATATATGTCGGTTGTGCATGTACACCGTAAGAAAAATGACACTGAATTGAGAGAATCCTGTGTTCAGTTGGTATTGGTCAATTCGGCTCCACCCTCGACTCCCACCCCACTCTCCTCTTCCCAATAAACTTTTCTCTGGTGCTCGCAACTGTTTAGAGTTTTTGGAGTATTTTCTTCAAAATTGGTGTATTTTTCTATGTAAAAGTGCCCAATAATATCTTATATATCAGATGATCATTTACTAATTTACAACGCAATTTAAGCGAAGAAAATTGCACAAGTAAAAAGTTTGAAAAATCGATCCGAAAAATCATCAATAAAATGGCTTATTTTTATAATATGACGTCACTGTGACATCATCATAGAGGCCATCTTAAATTTTGTTACATTTTCCGGTAGCACTGGAATCAAAGATATAGTGTGGCAAGTTTTAACTTTCTAGCCTCAAGGGTAACGAAAATAATGAAGCTATTGGTAAGCTATCTACTTTTTCATTGATAATATTTCCCCTTAGATGCCCTTTTGGGGGCCAGAGGGCGTCACACGATCCAAAGTAATGGGCACCTCTTCTGATATTGTTCTGTATGCCTCAAGTGATGGATGTGCCAAGTTTGGTGCTTTGGTCCAGCGTGTCACGATCTTTTTGCTGAGCCACCTCACTAACAATGCTATCCACAGTTCATAGTTACCCTACTAGACATGTAAACTTGAATCTATACAGGCCATATTTTACGAATCAAGCAACACTACACACAGTCAAAGCTAAATGTCCTAAATTATGGAACTCTATTCCCAGTACATGAAAATGTATCGATTCAGAATCGCTATTTAAGCGCAATATAAAAATATTCGTATTAGCTAAATAATTCTACATCTGAGAAGAAAACTCAGTATAATCAATCAGGATCATCTTCTGTGAAAAGGGACATTGTATATATGTTGAAATAAATATATTTATATATATATCTTTTTAGCCGTTCTTTTGTCACCTCTAGTATTTACATGTGTGTATATATATGTACGTATGTGTGTGTGAGTGCGTGTGTATATATATGGCAGTTCTTCTGCAAGAGTACTCCCGGTATTCATTATTATATATATATATATATTTGTTTATTTGTAATCTTATGCATGTGAATTATGTCGCCAAGACCACCGTAACCATTTGTGTAAAACACACATGCATAAATAGAACCGCAATCACGCTGCTTTGATAAACTGCTGAAAACAGTGAAACTAGTTAGCGAAATCAAACAGTCTGAGTTTGTCATGACTTTTTTCTAGTACTATATTTACCATACACAAAGGCAGTTTATACTGTGATCATTTAGTCTATATATATATATATATACATCGAAGCAGGAAATTCACAAAACTGTCCAAATGGTTGGTACGTAATTATATGTATATATATATATATATATATCTTATGCATATATTTACCTTATGTTTCGAGTAATATCTATACTTTACGGGGCACATGTATATATGGTACAATACTTCCTTGATCCACTCCTTTATGTTTCGAATATGACTATTAAGAAATATTACATTACATATTATAATTTATATTCCGTTTAATTCACCACCTCGCTCATACCCATCATTATTATCATACAGCAGAGATAGAGCAAGCCAGGGTTGGGCTTTATTCCCGCCAAAACAGTTTGATCTAATATTTTCCCAATGTAAATTATCTGGTGAATAAATTCTGATTCTGATTCTGATTACTCTGCCACCTCCGTCATGTAAGACGACATTAAATGGAATGGAAAGTTCTGTATGTCATCCGACACGTCAAATTAAAGCTTCGTCGAAGCGAATCCAATCTCGACGAAGCTTATCTTCGTGTTACGTAAGCGATGTCAGAATCCCCCACTTGCGCAGAATTCAAGCTAATTATTTAACAATAGAGCTGCGTCGATAGAACCGGCATGCGCATTGGGGCAGCGGCTCAAAGCAATTCATTCCACCACTCTCTTTCCTATATCTTTAGCATGGAGCGTTTTTTATAAATCTTCGATAACTGGTGTAAATATGACAAGTAAGGGTCAAATTATCCTACTATTCCATGAAATGACCATTATGACATTTATGATAATTATGACAACTTCATGTCGAAAATAGTCCAATCAACAATGATTAAATATATTTCCTGGGTTAAAGAGCTAGGAAAGAGACTGGATTAATCAATCACTGTGAATCGTTATCTCAATGCACATGCTGATGCTATCGACGCAGCCCCATTGTTAAAAGATTAACTTGAATGTTGTACACGTGGGGGATTGATATTGGTAGTTCAGTACTCCCGCACGTAAGCTATGTAAACAAGCAGTATCTCTTTAAACGTTGCAAATTTTCCGGAACATTCTTCAGGACGTACAGGAATAATTTAATATGTTGAATAACAAATAATAACGGAATATATAACTTAATAGGAAGTTAAAACATGGAATTATTAAAAGAGCAAAAAGATGAAGACAATCCGTTGATTAAACTCCGGATCTTTCCATTCTGACTCTCAGACCATTTGGCCACCTAACCGTACCTGTTGAAGAAAGAGACTATAAAAAAATGCAAATGACCTCATTTGGTGTCCTTGGAAACATTTGTGGAAATTTTAATGAAGCTTATACCGTATCATTTTACGTTTAGTCAACTAAGACACACGTTTACATCACGTGATAATCAAGGTTAATATCACATCAGAGCTTCATAGCAAACGAAAGGCAATTTAGTTTTCTCTATTGTGTTTTTTTTTCAATTGTAGGCAGATCATCGTTCAAATGCAGCCGTGGTCCACAAAAGATTTGTTACGTACAAAATCGGAAGGCTGCCAATGATCTAATTTTCGAGAAGACAGAGGCCGTATTTTCGATCTTTGAATGCATACTTCTCGCACGGCGAGGTCAACGCGGAATTCTGACTATTGTGTTTAACTTGTGATGTCATATTGTTCATTTGTGCGAAGTAAAGACCTGATTGGTAGAACTTTTCACGAGTTAATATCGACACTTTCACATATTTATATAGACGATTTTATAGGTCAAATTTAAAGATATATTCTCGAACAGCACCAAAGTGGCGATACATGTACCAAGAATCCAGTTCATGGCATTTCGTTTTCAAAATTGAATTATTTAAAAACAAATCAAAGGTGAGTGAAGTCGGAAGTTTTGTTACGTAATAACCACAGACAATGGTGATCGATGCTACAATTTATAAACATGTCATTCAAATTATCAAGTTTGGTGAATGTTGTTTCTATTTGACTGTGACAATCTGACAGTGAATCTATCCTTGGCTGAAAGAACTAAAATACTGTTTGACTTACAGTTTCATTGGCTCATTTTTTTTGCAAATACGTTTAAACACTCTAACAGAATCTAAATCTCAACCACATCGGTTCATTCATTCATTCACTCAGTATTCGCAACATGATTTTTAACTTTTATGCCCAATGGATTTATCTCATTTGATTTAAGTCAAAATCCAAAGCTGCGGATCAAGCTTCAGGTCATTACCTACACATGTTCCTAATTTTATGACTTGAAACTCAGTCGTTTAAGCGGTAGAGCGTAGACAAAATTTGGATGGAAGAATACTAATAATCAGCACGATAGCAATGCGTGTTCCAGTCAACAATGGAAATACCTAATTATCACCACGAGTGACCATTTATCTGGTTTTATCACACGAGTTTGATAAAACCCAAATGAAACGAGCTTTGGCGAGTTTCATATGTCTTTTATCAATCGAGTATGATCATTTATCTCTCATGTCGCAATATCTTAGCACATATATGTCGAACAGAATGAAAACTACGATTTTTTTCAAATCTTTCATTATTGGGTCGCCTGAATTCGTTAAAGATTTTAAGATTGTAAGAGATTCTTTTTGCCAAGCAGCTGTTTTAGAAGACATTTTAATTGGGTAAAAGAAGGCTGTATTTTAGATTATTTGAGAGAAACCTGTTTAAAATAAGTCTTAATTTATGTGCATGTTGTTCGTGTGTTGTGTTGATTACTTCTGCATTGCTGGGTGACTTGTTTTCGTTGGAATACTTA
The DNA here is from genome assembly GCA_036873755.1 of Hanleya hanleyi. NCBI lineage: Eukaryota > Metazoa > Mollusca > Polyplacophora > Lepidopleurida > Hanleyidae > Hanleya > Hanleya hanleyi. The sequence continues at coordinate 36,820 of JAVTVY010019833.1, read as the reverse complement.
TAATTTTGTTGATCGTCGCTATATAGCTGCAATAAACCTTAATTCTCTCTCTCTCCTGTACCAAATCTAAACTAACAGATCTACACCGTAAAATATCCCATAGATATTTTCTGTGGACAAAACTCCTTAGATATGACATAATCTCAGTAAATTGGAGCGATATGCAAGAAGTGGGAAAAATTGACTACGTCTGGCGACTAAAAAGCAGCCATAGCCTAATATTCAGACCCGAGAATTCGGTTGATTCTCGGACGTAACAATTCAATTTTTTAATTCAATTCAATTCAATTTTATTTCACCAAAAGAAAAACATAATTCGGTTGTTACAATCTATTATAATGGCGGGATGAAAACCCCAAGGGGCTTGTTTTATCCCAGTATACAGGGTTCTAAAATATCGATTTAATTCCGGTGAAGTTTAATAAATAGACTTTGTTCACCAAAGAAAATATATATATATATATATATAAAAACACATAACGACAAATTAACACAAACATACATGTATATTGTGGCACACAGTATCCAGGGATACTGTATCCCAGGTTGATTTAAAGTTCCAGTTTCCACGAGATACTCACAACTGATACAAAACATTAAGTCAATTACAATAGGAAGGTTCCGCACAATAAATAAGTTTTAATCCGCGACTTGAATAGCGAAGCGGAAGTACAAGATTTCAGCGGAGATGGCAGTTTGTTCCAGATCCGAGGACCCTTTATTTTCGTGCTATAAAACGATAAGTCGGAAAAATAGAATTGCCGATAAAGATTGATATGGGACTGCCTGGTCGGATAACGATGTATAGATGATAATTTACTGAAATATGCGAGAAAGGCCTGTGGCAATAAATCTTGATGATTAAAAAATTTATCAACGAATAAAAGGACTAAATAATTATTTATTTCTTGTACTGACAGTATATTCAATTGACTAAAGAGTGGTCTAGTGTGTTCATATTTTCCCGAAAACGTAATCAATCTAACAGCTCTTTTTTGTAATATCACTAGAGGCCTGAGATGGGTTGCATAAGTATTACCCCACACAATATTACAATATGATAAGTAGGGATATATCAGAGAGTAGTAAAGTATATATAGAGTTTTTTTATTCAAACAGTCTCTAACATGATGAATAATTCCAATATTTCTACTTATTTTTTTGGTTAATTCCTGAATATGTGTTGTCCAATTAAGTTTATCATTAAAATAAACACCGAGAAATTTGATATTGTTGACTTGCTCAATTACATCACCAGATATAATGAGCTTGGGTATTTGATAAAATTTATCTCGTTTAGAGGGTTTTATGAAAATGAATTTTGTTTTCTTAATGTTAAGAGATAACTTATTACATGAGAACCAGTTATGAAGTTTATTAAGCTCATGTGACATGATGTCCATAAGCAGATTTGGATCATCATTGGAGAGTGTAGCAGATGTATCATCGGCAAAAAGGATAACTTGCAACACTGAACTAACAGCAACTATATCATTGATATATAGGAGGAATAAAATAGGGCCAAGGATTGAGCCTTGTGGAACACCACAAGATACTGATTTAAATGATGATAAAGTGCTATTATATTGCGTACACTGAGTACGGGTGGATAAATAACTGCGAAACCATTCATTTGCAGTTCCCCGAAAGCCATAATGATCTAATTTTTGTAGTAAGATGTCATGATTAACGGTATCAAAAGCTTTTGATAGATCTAAGAACGTTGTGATGCTGTACTTTTTATCTTCTCTTGCGGCGACCAACCTTAGTATCTCAGCCGCGCTTTTATTGCAGCTGTTCATGTAGAGACTATGAAGTATCCACACGACCCCCAGCACCGGTGTGGAAGCAACCGTGGTCCGCCAGATATGAGGCTCCGGGGACCATGATATCTGGATCTGGACCCAGATATGAAAGTCCTTCCTGGGAAACAGTTGTCTCCCTATCAGCAGAAACCATGGTCCTGATATCGTTGGTCTCCGGGTCACTGAAATCGAGACAGGAAGGTCCCTTCTTATATATATAGGGCCCGGACTATGGCATCTGGCGGAGTATGGGCGCTTCCGCAGCTATGGAAGTCCTCAGAGTCCGGCATTCCACGGAGTTCGGTTGACCTATATATGAAACTAAATGAATAGTAAAGACTAGAAATTCTGAACAGAGGTTCGGCCAGCAAGTCGGTGGTGCAGTGGATAAAGGCATAGACAGTGGACAGTACAGCAGAGGATAACATTGTGGGTTCGATCCTGGTCGGGATCAGTTGAAAATATTGGATTTTCTGCATTAGAATTAGAAATTAGAATATTTTACGATATGCAAATATAATTCTCAGAGTCTTTTCATATTCGGTCCGTATCTTCCGAATGCGGGATATCGTGAACGATCTCTCCGGGCATTTTAAGCTGATTCGCCGTTCTTTAAGTAGGATACGGTCATTTGTTTGCATAGGGGGATACCATAAAATATAAGTTTTAATTTGTTTTCACATTAACCGTAAAGGGGCGCATCTGGTATCATTAAAACAATAATCAAATAAATAAAACACAACATAAATGCGAAAATAAAAATTGCCACGACTGCTACATGCATCTGATTACTGCATGCATATATGGCACACCTGCGAAATTGATGGATTATATTAAGGTGTATATAAAAGCTGACCTCCATATATACTTTTCCACAATTAGGCCCATGTCATCCTTAGATCTTGCCGATATTGTGCGATATTTGTCTAACAATATCGACAGGTACGAAGCCGGGAAAAATCAGCAAGACAACCGTTCCATACGCCCAGCTGCTCAAAGGAATTATCAGGTAGTAGTATGCCAAAAAATTCCGTGGTTTTGATCATTAAGAGTGAATATATTTTTTATGAGTTTTATCTTTGATTGTTTGAGCGAGATACTATTCTTTTTTGGTATAACCCATTTACAAAGAAATGCGAAAAGTGAGTCATTGTGACCCGCAATTAATATATTTTGTAGACCTCATAGCGCCTTAGGTTGAACTACCGGTAATGTATACATATTAGTCATATATGAGGTCTACAAAATATATTAATTGCGGGTCACAATGTCTCACTTTTTTTTACATTTTTACCTAGGAATGCAACGTGAAATCACCCGCCAAATAATTTTCATATGGGGAACCCACGACTCATGTGATTTCCAATAGGGTTTGTCATGGTTCCCGACGAAATTTTGAAGCAATGATTTTGGACACAATTGAAATGAAAGCTCGTGTGAAACACGGGCGAAGAGCATTTCCCCAGACAATTTTGTAACACATAATTTCCCCAATTTGGGCACATCCCCTATTAGGGGTGGCAATTGTTTTTAGGATGAGATAGAGTGGGGGGTAGATACCCCTGGAGGATGAGCAATCAGGAATCATCCCTGGTTAAAAGGGATTTCTTCACCAATGGTTGAAACCCAGTGTGAGGCAATACCAACTTTATTTTGCGTTTCATGGGCCCACCGACATTAAAAAATCGAATAAAAATGAAATTTCAAATTGCCACTTTTATATTCCCTACGAAAGTTTGAACATAAAGATTTTAACCCCCTTTTTATTCCTGATTGTATGAATTAGGCTGTTGTATTCTATCTGAAACAATGCCAGCAATAAAAATGCCAAACAACAAAAAATAGATACCTTTCACTATAATTTTTCACTGTAAGTCAGCGAATTGTTGTTGTTGTAAAATGCTGCTAATACTACTTAGGCAATAACGACATTCAATGTAAATCGGGAGCCTTCACTGGCTGTGTGATCTATGACTCTGTCTTGGTACTCATATTTCGACAGTGATGCAGTATGTCAGAGCTAGGAAATGAAGGCTATTTCAACAGCTCAGCTGATACAGCATGGTTTAAGTTACCGTTGAAGCATGAGACTGTTGAAACACATGCAAAATTCGCTAAATTGTTCTGGAAGAAAAACCACAGCCACAACAAAATGATGACAATGTTAAATTTGAGGTGTATGTTAGCAGTTAAGATGTGACTTAACTTAGTTTTTGACCTTGAGAAAGTAGGTCAGTGTCAGTCATATTCATAGACTTCAGGTCCATCATCAGTTGCATATGTGGTATCAATTTGGAATGCCTAGCTATATTTCATGTTATATCATAATATACAGTATATAACCTGAGAAAATAGATTCAGTCAACTGGGATAGGCGTCTAGTCAGTCACCAATTGCACAAGTTTTATGAATTTGGAAAGCCTATTTTCGCTCCTTTAAAAATTATTGCTAATGCTAAATTTGACCTCGATAAAACAGGTGAAGGTCAGTCAATTTCATTAGGCTTCTGATCCATCACAAGCTGCATATGTGGTATGACAAGAAAGATGGGCAAACAGAGAGACAGACAGACAGATGACACGGAAAATTCAATTCATTTTGGGGCATCATTACATATCATCTTCAAAGTCAAAATGCACAAGAACACACCATTTTACTTCAATTGTAGAGAAGAAAAGCAACTCCGAGTAGGAATCACAATTTATTCGGTATATTTTGCTATTAGTTATAGCATCTTCGGCAGTGAACAAAGTTACAAACAGCTCCATACGCACAGTATATATACAAGGCATAATGTGATCTTAGCCAATACGCATTTATGAATAGGTAAGCCAGTAAATTATATCAGGTTGGATAGATATTAAAATGCCGTCATTTTCAGAAATAACCTGACAGTGATCTACAAATGGTGTGATTCAGGTGTATATCTGTTACCCTGATTTCGGTCATAATATTGTCTGTAATATATTTATGTCGACAAGGAATACACATAATTATTTGATAGTATTAATAAATGTATATTGTTTATGATTAATATGAACTTTTTATTTGCTGGAATCCAGCCATTTGTTTCATATGGGCACCATTCTCATCAGCCATCACCATTCAGTATGAATGTGATACATGTACAAGTCCATGGTCATTGATACAGTATGGTGAAGGTGACCTGTAACACCAGTATACAAAATTATTCCGAGCGCATTGAATCCTCACTACATGATGCTGAGGCAGATCAGAACGGAGTGTCGGTAAAATCAGGTGTGTTTTGTAGAGGATTCTCTCAATGATGATGCTATACTGTACACATACAAAATATGAAGTGGTGATGTGTCGGGCCTATAGCACAAAATCACAAGCAAATTGGTACAACTAGGCACACAGGGTCTCATTTCTGCCGCTAACGTGTTGATTTGGGTAAGGGCATCCTCTTAGGGGGAGGTGGAGTTGGGAAGGGGCCTAATGTCTCAAGCAATATTCAAGGTTTCCCATCAATATACTCTATTCCATACCGCAATATTTCAAGCACGTGAAATCAGACAAAACTTATGTGCGGGGAATGTGACTTCCACATCCCTGGCTGGACATGCTAGTGGGGAACCCTCAATCCCAGGTTAATTACCATTGGTGGAGTTAACGTCCAACAAATGCAAAATTGAGCTTGGCATCCGGCCCTATGTTATTCAGCGATGTATTCCCCTACGGACCCTGTTGCCTCGACGGAGGTCTTTGTGCTCATCCAGCGCTTGTTTTATTACATTTTCTGCATTTCTTGGGATGTTCTTTATTTTCACCTATTTTCTACAAACATGTTTTAGTTTATCACATGTTTTCTTTACATTCTTGTCATTTCTAGTAACGTCGTCATGACTTTATCGTCTTGGAAACGTTTACATCGTTCAAACCGCAGAGTAAACCTTTAAACCGTCGAGTAAACCTTTAAACCGCGGAGTAACCTTTACACTGCTGTTGCTAGCTTTACTTCGCGGTTTAAAGGTTTCCGCCGTTACTAAGAATGCGAGAAATCTGAAGAAATTCTGTGTTAACCTTATCTGGCCTGGGATGTTTAAGAGTCGTCCAGGCCTGGGGGAGGGCGGGGGCCCACCCCTAACTATTTTTCTTATCCCTTGAGATAAAGGGGCTGAAACTTAGCACACTATAACTTCCCGTCAATCTGTACAAGAAAATGTAAAAAAATCCGAGATGGCCGCTTTGATGACGTCACAGTGACGTCATTTTCAAAAAACCCTTTCTTGATCGACTTTTTGATCAAATTGTGCGAAAATTTTATTCATGTCCCTTCCCCAGGCCTGGTATGGTTAAACAAGGAATTGGAAGGAATTGGTCCTTCATAGGCCAACGTATAGAACACATACCCGGTGTTCTACATATATGTTTTTTTTAATCCAGAATATGTGATGAATAAACTATTAATTTGCGAGTGCCTTAGGTTCTTTGACGATATTTGCGACTGATTACATCGTTAAACGCACATGTTTGTTACCCATGATGCTTACGTTCTCACAAATCGCGGTTATTCTTTGTCCCTCAGGATATTTGGTTCCAAATAGAATCAAATTAGCGTCATCGTGGAACAATTTGGTTATTTTTGTATTGTTATTTGGTATTGTGATATGAGAATTTGGATCTGTATTTTGGTTCGGTTGACCTTTGCGAGGTCAATCCCGATTCCGACCGAGTGATTGGAAGTGACCATACGCACAATAGCGGACATCATGCGCAGGGTTAAAGGACAGTTTATGTCACATGTCACCGGAACCGGAAGTCACTTCACAAAGGTCAGACGGAAAAGATATGTTGACGCCATCTGTCGGAAGTAGGCCAATAACGCCGTTACTCTTCTTTCCATACTACTCTCTGGTACACATGTTCAAGTGTAAACTGGATTTCGTCTCCTGGAAGCCAGTGTCCCAGGACATCCAAATCCAGACCTGAATGCCCGACGGACAATTAAATCCAGATCTTAGTGTCTTGGACCACTTACGTCTAGACACGAGTATCCCACGGACACTGGATGAATCGGGCCACCGTTTCCGTCACACCGGCTTAGCGGAGTTAGATACGCTAGCTCGCGAGCTGTGATGACAGATCAGTTCAAACATCTGATGTTAATGGATGAACATCGTCGACGTCTGATGGAGTAAACATCTCAACATGGGGCAAACCTGGTGAATGCAAGAATATCCGGGGAAACTAAACTGTAATGCCCGACGTCGTACGGCTTAAATTTCCCACCAAAAGAATAAACCTACATATATTTGTCGCGAGACATGCACAGAGGGCACACCTCGGAAACTAACAGTCCACCAGTAGAATTCTACCATATACACGTAATATATTGAAGCGATATGCAAGATGTGGGAAGGATTGACGACGTCTGGCAACTCAAAAGCAACCATATGACTTTACAGGAAAGCATCCATTGAAATATAACATTCAGACACGAGTATTCGGTGGATTTTCGGACGTAGCCTTAGTTTCCCAGCCGCGCTGTTCTATAAGTCTCTTCGTTTGTATGCATTTTCAATTCTCCACGATAACTCGTCATTGCAAGGTTATTTTGTTCACAACATATGTGTCTTGATGTTTTATTGCATGGAGCGCAGACGCTGTACGAAGCTACAAAATGATGTATCAGTGTTAACCAAAGCACCGTAGTGATATTTTGTTGCCGGGTAAATTCTGACTACCCATGAAAGTGTATTGTATCCCTCACATGTGCTCAGCCAACTCATTTAGAAGCATTATTTTGTGTGGCCATCATCACACTTCCGCCGTGTAAGTTGTCCAAAACGAACCCTCCCAATTTCATCTGTGAGATTTTGATCATTTGTACGGCCATCATTTAGCATTGATCCATGTTCGCCTATATCTAGAATATGAAGAACAACAAATAGCCAAAGATGCTGGACCACCCGACGAAATAACTGATATTTTTGCTGAAACGCAGGATCAGTCAAAATTAATCTTGAGGAAGGAATGTTTGGGGTATTGCTCTTGCAGTTGTTGTATATGTTATACTGATTGAAAGCGCTTTTGTTTACAAACGGAATGAATAAACAGCAAGCCTAATTCAATTGTTTGGCCATTTTATTCCAGAGCGCTTCCCCCATTTACCATACATTTGGGGAGAGGGGCATTTGAAATTCTATAGCAAATTACAAGCGTCTGGTCCATCATTCATTATTCAGCCTTCGTCCATTAAAGAATCTCCGTGTCTATAATCCAAATATCTATATCATATAACATCATTTGCATGGGGAGAAATGCCAGATATGGCATGATAGATGACATGATGTAGCAAGAGAGATATGATTGAAAAAACGCTGCTTCACTGATACATACAGAGAGTTTGTTCCTTGCATTTTAAGATGCTGTACATATAGCTCTAAGGCGTTTCCATGTGATTATACACTGAAAAAAAATCCTTAAAATTCAAGGAATTCAAGGACTATTACACCAGCGGAATATTCCTTAAAATTCAATAAGGAATATTCCGTATCATTTTAAGCAAATTCCTTAACATGGCAAGGAATATTCCTTGGTTATGTTGAGGAATATTCCGCTGGTGTAATAGTCGGGGAATATTCCTTAAATTTTAAGGATACACATTTACTAACAATAACAGGCGTCTGGTCCGTCATTCATTACTCGGCCGTCGTCCATAATCCAACGATCTATTTCATATAACAACATTCGCACGAAATAATACAAAAGCAACAATAACAGGCATAGTATACAAAACCATAGGCTAGTTTCCTGCAAGACAGAAGCGGTTCAAAATATAAAATCCGTTTCAGGATTCTTAATCCATATGATTGAATTTTGAAATCGTTATCTAGAGAATGATGGATCTGAATGACGCATTGATTGTGGCTGTTCATATGCAGAGCTTAGGGAAATGAATGAGTTCACACGGTCCCTAGACCCGGTGTGGAAGCAACCGTGGTCCGCTAGATATGAGGGTCCGGCGACCATGATATCTGGATCTGGGTGCCCGAAGGGCACCCAGATCCAGATACGGAAGTCCTCCCTCGGAAACAGTTGTCCGCCTATCAGCAGAAACCAGGGTCCTGATATCGTTGGTGTCCGGGTCACTGAAATCTAGACAGAAATGTCCCTTCTCATATATATAGGGCCCGGACCATGGCATCTGGCGGACAATCGGCGCTTCCACAGCTATGGAAGTCCTCAGAGCCCGGCATTCCACAGAGTCCGATTGACCTATTTATGAAACTAAAGGAATATTGAAGACTAGAACCTCTGAACAGAGGTTCGGCCAGCAAATCGGTGGTACGGTGGGTAAAGGCATAGACGGTGGACAGTACAGCAGGTGGTTCTTTCACTCCTCCTAAGCTTCCACCCAGGTGCAAACGTTTTCACCGGGGTGAAAATGTTTTCACCTGGGTGCAAACGTCAGCACCCTGGTGGAAACCTGTTTTATCCCAGGTGAAATCCTGTTTTTACCCAGGTGAAAATCTTCTCACCCCGGCAAAAACCTTTTCACCCAGGTGACTGGAAAGTTTTCATCTGGGTGAAAACTAAACCAAAAGAAGCAATCCTAGATCTAAAAAGAAATACAAAACTGGCAAATTAGCATGTCGTATATGGGCCGCCGTACATCTTCAATATGTCGTAGAACACCGTATACAAGTACTATGAAACCTTCTTTCCGCGCGGGGTTAATTTTCGCACGCATATGATTTTGTGAATGTTGCGAAATCAGAAAGAAACACAAGATATTGAGATATCTAATAAAAATGTATATCACGTTTCTGACATCAGTAAATATTGAGGAAATTGTCATGTCGGAGATCTCTATTACTGTTATAATTAATGTTACTCTAAAATGATCAAGCTTGTCCGCTGATACCACTTTCGACTTATGCAAATATAATGCTCAGGGTATTTTCATATTCGGTCCGTATCTTCCGAAAGCGGGATATCGTGAACTCTCTCTCCGGACATTTCAAGCTGACTCGCCGTTCTTGAAGTAGGACCCGGTCATTTGTTTGCATAGGGGGATACCATAAAATATAAGTTTTAATTTGTTTTCACATTAACCCTAAAGGGGCGCATCTGGTATCATTAAACAAATAATCAAATAAATAAAACATAACATAAATACAAAATAAAAATTGCTACGACATCTGCATGCATCTGATTACTGCATTCATATATGGCACATCTGCGAAATTAATGGATTATATTGAGTACACTGAAAAAAAATCATTAAAATTTAAGGAGTATTCCCCGACTATTACACCAGCGGAATATTCCTTAAAATCCAATAAGGAATATTCCGTAGCATGTTAAGAAAATTTCTTAACATGGTAAGGACTATTCCTTAGTTATGTTGAGGAAAATTCCGCTGGTGTAACAGTCGGGAAATATTCCTTCAATTGTTCAGGATTTTTTTTCTGTGTGAGTGACCAGGTGTGTATAAAAGCTGACCTCCACATATACCTGTCCACAATCAGACCCATGTTATCCTTAGATCCTGCCGATATTCTGCGATATTTGACCAACAATATCGACAAGCACGAAGCTGGGAAAAGTCAGAAAGAGAAACGTTCCATACGTCGAGCTGATCAAAGGAATTATCAGGTAGCAGTATGCCAACAAAATTAAAAGTGAATATATTTATTATGAGTTTTATCTTTGACTGTTTGAGCGAGATACTATTCTTTTTGGGTATAACTTATTTACATAGAAATGTGAAAAGTGAGTCCTTGTAACCCGCAATTAATATATTTTTAGACTCGTATATGGCTAATATGTATACATTAACCTAAGGCGCTCGCAAACTAATGGTGGCGAACTTCCATCCCCCAGGCCTGGTATGGTTAATCAAGATAAATAGAAAACATGCAAATTTGACACCGTCTTTGGAAGACCCATTAAAAGAATACAAGTAGTGGCTTAGTTACCCCCACTGAATAGCAGCTTCCACACCTTTATAGAACAATTACATATCGCGACTTGCATCTGTAGAAACAGAAGAACGTGTTATGTCTCGTGCTGACTTGTTGTAACGTATGCTCGCAAATATGTTGTATTCTTCGTTGTAGTGAACAAGCTCCCACCGGACAAGCAAAGAGGCGAAAAATCACGAGGAATAGCTCTAAGGTGTGATGCAGTCTTACCTGGCTATTTCTTGGCATAAATTTCAAGATTTTCTGTTAAAATCATCTTGTTTTATCATTTTAAAGAGAGAGGGGGCTTAGGATGTTATTGGCCTACCTACAACCGGTGACGTCAACAGGTCACTTTGGGCTGACCTTTATCAGGTCACTCCCGGTTCCGGTCACGTGATCGAAAGTGCACAATAGTGGAACTGCGTACAATAGCGAAAATCATGCGCATGGTTAAAGGTCACTTTATGTCACATGACCGGAAGCGGAAGTGACTTCACAAATGTCAGACGGAAATGATCTGTTGGCGCCAGGTGTCGGAAGTAGGTCAATAACGCCGTAACTCCCCTTTCTATACTACTGGATGGAAAATCGGAAGTAGTAATCCAGGCGGATACTGGGCTCCATGTTAGGACTTTCATCTCCTGGAAACCAGTGTCCCAGGACATCCAAATCCAGACTTGAATTCCCGACGGACAATTAAATCCAGATCTTAGAGTCTTGGGACACTTACGTCTAGACGCGGGTGTCCCCCGGACACTGGATGCATCGGGCCACCGTTTCCGTCACACCGGGTTACCATAACAGGCCTGGGACCATTATGGTCCCTACTAAGCTTTCTGTTCTATCGCCGGCAAGATCAAAACTTGAGAGCTGACACTCCCTGACTTTGTAACCTATCATCTTGGTGTCATTTAGAGCCTATTTGCATGATCCTCTGGGCAAAGAATCATGAGAAAATTCAAAATGGCGGTTATGTGGGGTACCAGAAGATTGATGTTTTCACCGTTTTTCTTCACAATTTTGGCTTTTCTACGAGAAAAAGTGGACAAAAACTATTTTGTTTCACATCAGACTATTATCTACTAATTTATCATGTAGTTTTGGCCAAGAAACGACATAAACAAAAAATCGAAAAATCTGGCAAAATAATCGACCAATGACGTCACTTTAGCGTCATCAACGCGACCATTTCGGATTTTTACATTTTCTGATTAAGCTTGACCCAAAGGAATAGTGTAGTGAGTTTCAGTTCCCCAACTCAAGGAGTAAGACAAATATTTAGGTTGCGCCGATGCCCTCTCCCCTCGTGCCTGGACAGATCTAAAAAAGCCCAGGCTACAAAATGTAACGCCATAGATCTTGCACGTTACGCTCATAACTCAAAAAATGGGTCCAACCGTAAAGGGAACACAATATAAACCTGTCAGTCGGGTATCAAATTGAAGCTAAGCTGAAATGCATGTTACAATTTGCCATGCCAGATTATTGTGAGGTCATGTAAGGTAACGTGGAGTCAAAGAATATAATTAACGCCACCATGCCTGTTGGGGGTGTCAGTATTATCTACCAAACTGTCTACACTATCAAGAGAACCTAGCACTCCGAGACTTTATAGCAATTTTGATTGATGTCATTTTCAACTAATTTACACACGAGTCCGAGTAGAGGCTCGTGGACCTAAATGACCTTTACTACCTTTACTCATAGAGTAATTGACCAATTTATCAATGGAAGTGATTTGGGGTCATTTATTGTCACCTTGTCGGTGATTACCATTCCATACAATAGAGAACTTCACCACAGTTTCGATAAAAGCTAAGGAGAGTGCTATATCTCACGCATATATAGCACAGATATATTCATTAAAATTGAATATTATTTCAAGCAGGGTACATTTTAGGTCATTCGATTTCATCCCTGTAGGTTCAGTCCGGCTGGACAATGGGGTGTGCCGCAGATAGGAAAAGAGGAAGGGACCGATTCGGGGACCTGACTATTCTAGCAAAATGTTGAAGAATAACGTCATTTCAAATTTGCTGGCATAAGATCACATGATCCGAATGGTATCATGCTATTTGCAACATTATCACATGCCACCTAATGTCACATGCCGATTTCTTCACCAATCGGTCGTGTTCAACAGTTGAAACATGGCATGACAGATTTTGCCTGGGTTCAGTAAATGACCAAATTACAGTCAGTGCTTAGGTAGCGGGATTTTAGCAGACTTACTGGATGCATGTTGGTAACGGTAATTCGTTACGTTAGCGGTAAGTGGCCTTGATCCATACGCAACTGTGTCGTACATTACACTCTTCCAGATAACCAGTGACTTTGGGATAAAGTAGCAGCATCAAATGCCTTTTGCTATAGAATATCAAAATTTGCTCAGTTGTTTCATCCTAAAGTTGCTCATCGCAAATTGAAAAAAGATAATTGACAACTGATAATCTTTAAAAAATGAAACATCTGTTCCATTGAAGCTACTAAGGGCCCAACTCTTCTACATTACTGCTGGAGGAATTTGACTTTTGCCCAGTAGTGACGTGGAGAGAAACGTCAGATATGGCATGATAGACGAGATGATGTAGCAAGAGAGATATGATTGAAAAAATGCTGCTTCATCCATACATACTAGACAGAGAGGTTGTTCCTAGCATTTTAAGATGCTGTATATATAGCTCTAAGAATTTCCCGCGATCCTGTTATGGATCTTCAGTACAGACTTTGTATACGATTCCACGAAACTGGCGATACGTATAGATCCGAGGATATGCTCAGGCAACTGTATTGATGTCTATCGCCTTGGTATTAATAACTCTAATATCTCTGATATTTCTAGCTGTGTTGAACTATTTCTGACCCGGTTAACAAACACATAATCACCCCATTCTTGACAGGAAAGTCGTAAAGGAAACACGATATTTAGTTTCATCTTAGTTTCGTAGGGAACTTATCGTTATTTACTTGTTCAACTACCGGTTTGCCACGTCCAATTTGCCGAATAATCCAAGTACTCTTGTAATGACAGAGCTTGTTAACCCTGGCCTTTGAAGTTGAAAGTTACCATAATGTATCTTGGGTTTAATTCTACCAGAACAAAAAATCCAAGATACCAAATCTGATAACACTCCAGTGATGTCATCTTTAAAAAATGCAGTTCTTAGGTCATTTTGTTTAATATTTTTTTTTTTTTATGGAAAATGCAAAAAAGATAATAAACTTTTATGAGGAAAAAGACAGGGATTTTGAAGAAAAACACACCCGTACGGTCGCGAAGCTGAATTTACCCATGATCCTCTGATCGGATGAATATGCAAATTGGTTGAAAATGACCCCAATAAGATTTGATATAATATCACGATGTGTTACACTTTACTTGTTGTTTCTGAGATAGTGTATATTTTTTCCTCATCTTCAAGGAAGTAGTTGTTTCAGTCCGGCTGTATGAACCAAAGTGACCTTAAATGACCCCAAAAGAAGCTCGCATGATAAAATATTCAATTGTAACATACAAAATACCCAAGGGTGCAACGGCGGCATCCGTCGCATTATGAATGTACATATGCCCAACTATCATTTTGAGCAATAAAGTCGGATACATATGCAACTTTACTGTTCACCTTGTTGGTTACCTGCCAAAAGAGTATTGGAGATTATACAATTTTTGCCAAGATGCTTGGTACATCAGCAAAATTTTCTAAACTTGCACAGGTTCAAGCAGTTTGGCGAATTAGAATTATTCTGCGATTTCCTTCCAGTGAACGAGAGCAACGGTACAGTATCCCGATTTAGTGGATTCGCAGGCCTTTTGATAAGCATACCGTTTGCCTAAATGATAGCACAAATGTGTTCTAACACCACATAAATTTCTATCCATATAGTCTACCGTCAACACCTCAATAAAATAAGAAATATGTTGGGCATTCACGAATTGCCCGAAAATCAATCTATTTCATAGAAATGTCGTATATGTATCCAGTTCTGGAAATTTGCTGAGGCGCCGAATGCTGTTGAACTGTTTAGTTCCCGAGGCATACTCTCTGTACGAACATTGTTATTATAGTTAAAAATGCAAGGTGGATAATAGATCACTTGGTCGATGCGGATCCTCACACAGTTTTTGTTTTGAATACAACCAGGAGTTCTACTGATATTTAGGACCGCTTCTTTAATCTAACTGTTACGTAGCACATAAATCGTCATCAGATGACCGTATAGGTCTATTACATCAGTAGTGTATAAAACACTAATTGATGTCCGTTGACCTTTGACCTCGGGCCAAACCACTTTGAATGGATAGGGGTGTTAGGGTTGGTGACAACCAATCAGAAGCGAGTAAAGTTTGACCTCAGAAATTTGCATATGACGTCACACGTTCTGTGGGTACAAGATGTCGGCTGATGTGGGGTACAAGATGGCGGCTGATGTGGGGTACAAGATGGCGGCTGATGTGGGGTACAAGATGGCGGCTAATGTGGGGTACAAGATGGCGGCTGATGTGGGGTACAAGATGGCGGCTGATGTGGGGTACAAGATGGCGGCTGATGTGGGGTACAAGATGGTGGCTGATGTGGGGTACAAGATGGCGGCTGATGTGGGGTACAAGATGGCGGCTGATGTGGGGTACAAGATGGCGGCTGATGTGGGGTACAAGATGGCGGCTGATGTGGGGTACAAGATGGCGGCATGTAGAAAAACGTATAAAAGTAGGCGATTTTTAGTGGTGGGGTGTATTCATTGCACTACCTGCCTGACTTACCTGACCAGCCTGCCAGCCTCACCTCTAGCCTGCCTGCCTGCCTGCCTGCCTGCCTGCCTGCCACCCCGCTTGTTCTGACGAGAGGAGAAGAGAAAGCATGAGACGTGGAGAAGATTTTCCCTGGGACCCAGCAGCACCTCCGGTTGAAGTCTTACCCCAAGACGAGCGTGTCAGTGACATTTATCGACGTCACTGGGCTACCATACGCCATTGTTTTCACCGTGACCGTCGTCTATTGGATTTGTATAACTTTCGACTGCAGGACCTCACGTATCTGTCTACCTATGCCGAGAACATTTTCACAGATCAGGTGACAGCGTTTAAGTTGAATATGACATTCGGGTACATTTTACGGCACAAGGAGACGAACCAGGTGCGGTATTATTATCCCAGCAATAATACCTATGTGTTTGATCAGCCGTTCACGGTGACGGATGCGATTTCTCTGGAGCCACTCATCGACCAACTGACTACGCTGGATCCATTGGAATGGGCCCGGTTGCAACGCCCCAATACCCAATGGCTTGTGGAAATGGTGACCAACGTCACATTTTTCGTCACGAAAATGAGAGATCATCCTATCGGTGCTCCTGTACTACTACCCCCTTGGTTGCTTCATCGACACGGCCTGTATGCATTAACAGGAGGGCGAAAGGGGCCCTACAAAGACCGGAAATGTCTGTTTCGGTGTTTGGCCGTGCATCTGGACGAGTGTGCCCCCCGAGGTTGTGACAGAGTGGCCAATGACTATTGGGAACAGTATTTACAGCAGCAAGATTTGGATGAGCGGCACTTCCGTGGAGTGCCGTTCAAGAATTTGGATGACGTGGAAACACTGTTCAACCTCAATATCTTTGTATACCGATTACGATGCGAGGAGGATACATTTGTGGCTGAATTGGTTCGTCGTTCAACAGAACGGTATGCTTCTACCATGAAAGTCAATGTGTTCGACGACAATGGCGTGAGTCATTTTTCGCTGATCTACAATATGAGCCAGTACGCTCAGTCTTACAGTTGTGACCAATGCCGTCAGGTGTTTAAACATTCTGGGGACTTACATCGCCACGAGAAAATCTGTACGAACGTTGTGAAGCGAGTATATCCTGGTAGTGTGTATCATAATACGCCTACTATTTTCCAGGAACTGGCCGATGAGGGTCTGATCATACCGGAGGCGGACCGTTATTTTCCCTACCGGGCGTGTTACGATTTTGAGGCCTTGTTGGAGCCCATGGACATCTTTTCAGCGAAAACGCAGTGGACGCAGCGCCATATTCCCCTGAGTGTGAGTATTTCCAGCAACGTACCTGGCTATGACGCTGCACCGGTCTGTTTCGTGTCCACCGGGGATTCCCATGAGTTGATCACCCGCATGATGGCGTATTTAGAGGAAGTCAGTGCGGTCAGTACGGAATTGTTGGTGTCCAAGTTCCAGGACGTACTGGACCAACTGGACGATCGGATTCCTATACCGGGTGTAGCGTTTAGTGACGATGAAGAGTCCGAGTCCGAGTCGGAGCTGGAGCCCATGCAGTCGCAGGATGTGCCTTTATCGAAACCGTATGCGAAGAAATTGAAAGTGCGCTTCCTACAATATTTAGGCCAGTTACCGGTGCTGGGTTTCAACTCGGGACGATATGACTTGAACATGGTGAAGGAATTTCTCTACCCCTACTTGGCCCAGGCCAATACCATCAAGTCCGTCATCAAGAAGACCAATAATCATATGGCCCTCACTACCACATCACTGCATTTCCTGGATGTACGGAACTACTTAGCTCCCAATTATAGCTATGATCAGTGGGTGAAGGCGTATGACTGTGCACAAACCAAAGGGAGGTTCCCTTACACGTATATATCGACGCTCGACTGTTTGGAGGAAACACAGTTGCCACCCCGGGATGCCTTCTTTGATGATTTGAAGCAAGTGGAATGTCCGGAAGACACGTACCGGGAACTACAGCAGGTATGGAACGATCAACATATGCAGACCTTGCGAGATTTCCTCATATGGTATAATAACTTAGATGTGGTTCCTTTCCTGGAAGCGGCCGAGAAAATGGTTCAACTCTTTCGTCGTGAAATGCACGTCGACATCTTCAAGGAGTGCTTGAGTTTACCGGGTGTGGCGCTTCGCCATCTTTTTCAAGAGTGTCCTACGTACTTCTCGCTGATACAGCAAAAAGATGCAGACATGCATGATTGTCTAAAGCAGAACATTGTTGGCGGACCGAGTCTTATTTTTCACCGTTACCACGAGAAGGACGTCACTACTCTTCCCAGTGGAAAACCCTGTGCTAAGATCATCGGTTTCGATGCCAATGCCTTGTACCTGTGGTCTCTGGCCCAACCTATGCCCAGTGGCCATTATACACGTTGGTTGGCGGAAGGTCGGCATTTTACACCGCAACGCACTCCCTACAAGCATCTGGCTGATCAGTGGTTGGATTGGGAAGCCTATCGACGGGGGATTTATATACGACACCAGACCAACGCCACAGAGAAGCGCATAGGAGATCGTCGACTCCCCGTCGATGGGTTTGCCCTGGTGGGTAGGACACCGACCGTATTCCAATTTTACGGTTGCTATTGGCACGGCCACGGATGTCATTTCAGCGCTGGACGCTTCAACGAACGACGTGGAAAAACACCGGAAGAATTACGGGAAGAAGTGGTGGAGAATGGTGATTATGTGAAAGAGAGAGGATACCATCTGATCGAAATGTGGGAGTGTGAATTTCACACCATGTGCCAGGCCCTACCCCATTTACGGCGTTTCCTAAAAGAGCGTGAGTACCCGTTGAGTCGTCGACGACTCCTGAGTCTGCCACAGATGTTCGACGCCATTCGTTCGGGGGACCTCTACGGCTTTGTCGAATGTGATTTGCATGTTCCGGACACTCTCAAGCCCCTCTTCGCCCAGTGCCCTCCCATCTTTGAGAACACGCTGGTGGGTCGGGATGATATTGGGGACACCATGGGGGCCTATGCGGAGCAACACGAGTGTTTGCCTCGACCTCGACGGATGTTGATTGGCAGTATGTGGGCAGAGAAAATCTTGCTGGGCACTCCGCTACTGCAGTGGTACATGAGCCACGGTTTGAAAATTACCAAAATATACCAAGTGATACAGTACGTATCCCACGCCTGTTTTGCGGAGAATGCCGACATCGTGACGTCTGCCCGTCGTCAAGGTGACCAAGTCCCGAGTAAGGCCATCATCGGTGAA
Organism: Hanleya hanleyi; assembly: GCA_036873755.1. Taxonomy (NCBI): domain Eukaryota; kingdom Metazoa; phylum Mollusca; class Polyplacophora; order Lepidopleurida; family Hanleyidae; genus Hanleya; species Hanleya hanleyi. The sequence continues at coordinate 18,085 of JAVTVY010019833.1, read as the reverse complement.
TCGTGGAAGTTGACGGGCAATGGGTATTATGGAAAAACGGTCACGAACCAGGATAAGCACGTGAACGTGAACATTTGTACTACTTCCCAAGCCCGCAAAAAAGTGAATTCTCCTCTGTTTCGGTCCGTGGAGGTCATTGATGACGACACGTATGAAGTCACTTCAGCTAAGAAGACTATCCGTTACAACCTACCCATGCAGATTGGATGTATGGTATACCAGGTGGCCAAGCTGAGGATGCTGCAGTTTCTCTATGATTTCATGGGTGTGTATTTTAATCCATCAGACTGGCAACTCATGGAGATGGATACGGACTCGGCCTACATGGCCGTCTCTAATGCGGATTGGGAGTCCCTGGTGAAACCTGAGTTACGTACACAGTATGAAGCGGAATGGGACCAGTGGCTACCTCGACGTGACCATTACCAGTACGATAAGCGTACGCCGGGCCTCTTCAAGCTGGAGTGGAGTGGGGATGCTATGATTGCTCTCTCCTCCAAGACGTATTACTGTTACTGGGGAGACGAAAATAAGTTTAGCTGCAAAGGGGTGAGCCGGCGCGATCCCAACATCGACAAAGCCTTGTACCTGAACGTGCTGCAAAGCCAGGCCAGTGCGAGTGGCACTAACCGAGGATTTCGGGTGGTGGACCACCAGATGCGGACGTACATTCAGCAACGAGACGCCTTTACTTTCTTTTACCCGAAACGGAAAGTGCTGGCCGATGGCATCAGTACCACTTACTTGGACTTGTGAACGAACACACGACTGTTGATACACGAGTTAAAACTGTAAAAAGTCAGGAGGGCCGCCGGGCGGCGGTATTAAGGGCTGGAGAAGAGCTGGCAGAATCCGACGCTCTGACAGAATTTTTTGTATACATACTATTCTATTGTACCCTGTATTCTATTTGTACGTAACCCTTCTTGTTGACTTAAATAAAAAAAAGTCAAACCCATCATTTTTTGTGTTTTTTCATGAATTTTATTGAACATCAATGAACGTCAGAACAACAACGTCATAATAAAAACAAGTGGCCTGCGCGCAGTGTTTTAAGTTAACCAGAGAAATGGAGCATGCACATTAAAACGAGAGGCCGTCCAGTCATATACGAGGACATCACGGTCTTCGGCTTGACAATAATCATCAAACATGTGTACGATCGTTGGCATAGAATGTCCTCTACTCCGGTGAGTCAGATAAAACACACAGTACTGTCCGCACACACTGCTCAAGGGTCCTTGTAATCTTTGAGTATTCCAACGCCACACTGTAGTAGATACGTCCATGAATTTCACCAAATCGGGATGTAGGGGTGCAAGTCCGTAGGAATCGAAGTATTCGCCTTGGCCTAGGGTGTCCACGTACACAGCTACCCAATGTTCACCGGGTCGAGACCCCGGGTCTGTATTCAGGATGTAGGCTGCTGGGGTGGTGGAGTGGGTGGGAAACACATTGCGTGGAAACACACCTCGAAAGGGGACCTTAGGATCTCGCTGGAGTATGGCTATCAGCTGCTCTATATCCATGACTCTAGTTGGCGTAGTCACACAGCACGTTTCTTTGCTGATCCACGCTGATGACGTTATCAAACTCGGCGTAGCAAATCACGTTAATGGTCTGGGCTAGACCGACGGCAAAACGCAGTTCCAACCGTAGGTTTCCTTTCTTGAGCAAGGCCAGTTGATGATCGTGTTCCAAGGTGGGGGTGAGGTCGAAGGCGAACAACGTGTATCCACGGTGAAAGTCTCGTCGAGTGATGGTATTTCCTTCGTCCTGGTTGTTTTGTCCTGTGGCTGTAAACAGGTTCAGGTAGCTCCGCACATAGTTTTGGTTACCAAAATCGGGTTGTAATGGCCGGGCTGGAATTTGATGGCCAGCCACGTGCAGTGCCAAAAAGTTCAGGTTGAAATGTTGAAAGGCGAACGGATTCTCATCCCACGTTCCATTGAAAGCGGTGTTGGTCACACACGCTATGGTAACACGTTTAGAGAGATCCCCTAGAAATAAATTTTCACGATTGGCCATCATCGTACCTGCTGGCACAGAGAACACCTTGGTCTGTACGCGTCGGATGGGGTACAGGGCTGGTTTTTTCGATAAGGCTTCCATGTGACTCACCAACACCCCCTGTTGCAAATCCACCGTACGCACAAACAGGGCTGCATCTTCTAGGACGATCTTGTAATTGGGGTCCTCTCCAGCGGCCATCAAGGCGAACGCGGGTGTGGAACGGATCAACTTGATCTTGATGGATACACCGTTCATCATGTAGCGGTCTTGCAGGAACAGATCGGCGTGCAGTCGTCCCATCATATCGACGGACTTGCTATGGGCTACTAGGTTTTTGCGCGCGGTGAATCCATTATTGGCAGCGAGCACGCTATTCATGGATCCGGGTGTATCCTTGTAGTACAGTGAGGCTTGCAAGTGTGATTTTTTGGCATCTGCACCGTACGACAACAGCGTCTCCATGTAGGCTCGGTACGGGTACGTATTGGTGGACGTACTGATGAGTCTATCGCTCAGACTCATATCTACCTGTTGGAACAAAGAGTGCAGCCAAAGATTCACTGGGCCTACTACTGCATCATCCGCTAGGTCGGCACCGGCTGCGTCCACTATTTTGGCTTTCACGTACAAGTAGGTGTGGGCTAAATCCAGGTAGGCCGTATCTTTGTTTTCAATGGTAAATTCCACAGGTCCTGTCCCCGTCGGGCTAGCCAGGGGTCGATGTTCTACACTGGTCTGGGTGGGTGGAATAGTCCACAAATCCAATTCACTGTTGGTAGACGGACACGACTCGGAGTGAATGAGTGCCATTATGCGAAGATGTCTCTCCTACTACTCTTCTTCTTCTTCTTGGTCTTATTCCTCCGGGGTGTGCGTCGTCGGTGTGTTGGACGTCAAATGACTCTTCGCTGTGTCCGTGGTTGTCTTTTAAGGGCTTTGGCGATCAAGACGCTGCCTGCTTCTTTAGCCCGTCGTTTGAAGGCTTGTCGGGGTGCTGTGCCTCTCATCACATCACCGGCCACGCGCAATCCACTGCGTACCGCTTGTTTCCCCACCGCTTTAACACCCCGTGTCACCAAGGGTAAGAACGTTGTCACAATGCTACCCAGTATGTTCCCCAATCCGTGACCTCGTTGCATGCGTGCACCGCTAAAGATGGGCAAGCCTCCTCCCGTTTGTTTCTTGTAGTAGTCGGCATAGCTGGGCGTATGGCACTGGTACGGCACGTACATTATACGAAGTGAGGAGAACGGGCTTGTCGGAAATGAAGTGTCAGCACCACTTTCCCTCGTTCGAATGCGACCGGGTGTCCCGTGTCATCTCTTATATCCACCGTGATCGTGTTGATATCCGTATGTCGTACGGGCAGGTAGAGTATATGGTTGAAACTGGTGGACTTGATTGCCATACGTCTTGCTAATGGGGACCACCCGTAACAGAGGTGTGTTCACATCGCCCACAATATGGCTGTCCACTGCGTCCGAGTAGACATAGAGTCCGTACATACCTACTTTCATATCCATCACAACGTCACCGTTGTCAGTGGTGGGTCCCGTGTAGACGCTGTAAGGCAGACCTAACATTTGCTGTAGTGTAGGACTGAGTTTCACAGCCACGTTAGGGCTCAGCAGGATACAGGCCTTGTCGTTGTGTGCGTTGACAGCCAAGATCACGTGATTCTTGAAGGGATAGGCTATCATGGGTTTTGAACTATTCGTCACCTTCCGTAGGGACTTGTACTCCAACAAGGAGAGCAGACCCTCTATGAACTTCTGGGGCGTATCGTATTGGCCTTCGGGGAGAGTCAGTTTGGTTACTTTGCCTTCGTAGGTGACGTCGTACCATACTTCTTGGTCTCGTACGTTGTACCATGAGTAAGGGTACTGAATATCTACCAGTCCACATTCCCACCGACCAGGTAAATGTAACGGTTGTGGTAATTGAGTGACATACTTGGCCAAGGTGTTGTCAGGAAACACATCGAGTGAACTATTACTGGGCAACGTCAGGTAAAACATGACGACTGAGCTGTTCTGGCTTCTGCACCGGGTTTTTATACTTTCCCTGTTCCCCTTAGTAGGGTTCCCTTAGTAGGGCTCCCAGGCCTTGGGCGCCTTACCTCGGCGTTGTGATCGTCGCGGTGACTTAGATCTGTGAACAGTACGTCCCCGTCGTCGTCGTTGTGGTGTTTTGGGCGGTGACATGGGGGCCCAAGAAGTAGAGGGTGGTGGTGGTGGTGGTGGTGGGTGTCGGGTCGATTGCTGCATAAAGGCCCAACGGTTAGGATTCCCTACCAATTCTTGAGGGGTATGTGTATCTTTTAACCCCTGGGCAAAGGCTTCCCAGCCCGGTGGATTAGAGTGTTCGCGAGAACGTACCATATCGTTGATCAAATAGGTCATATGAGACCCCGGCACCACTTGGTTTCGAATCAGCAGTTTTCCCTCAACGTTCCAACCCATATCGGAATTCTGTTTCACCCGGTCCAACAATAAATGCGCCTTGGTCTTGAAGGCTTTAGGCACACTGGCCAACACTTCCTCTTCCAGCTGAGGTGAGGCAGAGGATGAGGGTGGCGGTGGTGGTGTGAGTGTGGGCGTTGCAGGTAGTTGTGGTGTACTCAATCTATATTGATCCATAAACGTCTGGTACCGGTTCAGCGTATGATGGTAGAGTTGAATTTTCTCGTGATCGGGTAGTCGACGTTGGAGTATACTATTCATCTCTTCGTCCAGAGACTGGAGTTGTTGCACTGTGGCAGGCACGGGATAGGGTGATTGCAAACTCTGTAACAGTCGAGGTTCCACCAGCATCACTTTTTTCGTATGTTCCATGTTAGCGTCCCAAGATGGAGCCTAGTAACGGTCCCAGTACGGTAGCGGCTAAGGGTGCGTGGAGTGCGCCGAGAAATCCACCTCGCTGTAACACCTGTTTCTTTTTCTTCACACTGCCCGTCTTCTTCACCAGCGTTCGGAGACCCGCCTTGTGCCGTTGCAATTTCCCTTTCTGCAGAGGACTGAGAGGAACATTGCCTTTTAACACATTATGCGCCACTTCACACAAACACCGTACCAAGTCGGGATCCGCGCCGCGCACCAGGGCCCGGCCCACCTCCGGTGGCGCGCTGCGTAATACGCGGAGGGCCGGCGCGTGCTTGCGTATCCGTGCAGACATGATTGTGACGGCTAGAGTGGGGTTGTTGCTTCTTTTTATTTGGGTGTGTACACCGTCTGCACCTCTCCGGGAAAAATGTGGGTGCGCAATCGAAGGGTGGAGGGGGTGTCTTGTTTCAAGTCGATGAGTAGATACCCGTGAGCTCCTTGGGTAGCATCTTCAAAGGCTTCTCGTACAAAGGCCGTGTTTTTAGGGTACATCTGTTGGGCCAGGTGCATAATTTGGGAGGCGTCTCTGGGGTTTTTGAATAACACCACAAACTGAGCATTCAAACTAATGTTCCCGTGCTCTTTGTTCTTACTGAAGAGATTCTGCACGATGTAGATAATGCTCAACCGACGATGATGGCTTCCTTTGGTAAAGAGACGGGTGATTCGACTGTCCGTTTCCGTCATGAGATCGTCCACCACGACCAACGTGTCTTTTGGCGTATCCTCAGGGGGTAATCCTTCCACTAAGGTGAGTCCCGGGAGACGTGCCAGTTCCTGGTACGCCGGTTGCCAAGCTCCATAACACTACAGGATGCGAGCTACGCAAGGTGAAATGAGGGCTGACCCGTGTTGGATGAGGCGTTGAACGAAGTGTGTTTTTCCCGACCCTGTCGCTCCAGCGATGAGACACGTGAAAGGATGCTGCCACCGAGGATCCATAGTTTTATGAGGGTGATTTGTGGTTCGGATTCCACCGGGGCTCGTAGTGGAACGGCGGGTACCGTTGCCGTTGTAAACGTGATTCACCGAAGTCCACTCTAAATGTTTTTAGCGTCGTGGGTGGTGTACTGGGTGATGGGTGTCTCAGGGTAGACGGAGGCTGGTGGTGAGGTCGAGTCGTAGTAGTAGTACGTGGTGTCGTAGGAGTGTGTGGGATGCGTAGTCTCTGGGTTGATACGTGGCGGTGAGTTGACGTCGTGGATGGGGTAGGTCGCGTCGTAGGAGAGGGAGTCGTAGTGGTGGAAGTGGTGGTGGATGATTGAGGTGGAATTGTTGGACGAATGGTGTTGAAACAGGATATCACGTACGCCAAATCGTAGAACACGCCTCCAAATAAGGTACCCAGAAGCACTACTAGACACACTACAGTACCGACTTGTGCTTTTCGAGTCCGTAACAGTAAGGCTAGATGTGCACTATCCATGGTACAACCCCTACACTGAAGGATGGAGGTGATGTGAGGTAGAATTTATAGTCGTTTCATGTCACGGCCTGACACCCAGGAATTAAACGAACGGGGCCAACCTTGCCATTTGACGAAATGATAGGAGATGCCACGTCGACGTTCCGTTTTCAAAATCTTTTCCACCGTGTAGTAGTCTTTCCGTGTTTTCACTATGGGTTGTAATTCCGCCTCGTAAAACGTGCCTTGCAGTGTTTCTCCTTGTAGATCTTCCAGTTGATAGACGTGTGGCTGTCGAGGTTTATGGCGAACGATGACAAAGTGCTCGTCACTCCAGTTGGGCAAGTAACTTTTCTCAAATTGCCCTTTCACTTTACTGATCCGTACCACATCTCCGCGTTTGTAACGGGGTGACGTGAGTGGTGGTTGACTGGGGGAGTACAGCGTACGACGCACTTGATGTTCGTTGCGTTCTGTCACATCGAGGGGAGCTCGCTGGATACTGCGATGATAGGCTCGATTGTACCCTTGGACCAGTTGAGGTAGTACATCGATGTACCGTCGGGTGTTTTTGGCGGTAAAATACTTGTACATTCGTCCTTTGAAGGTCCGATTGAATCGTTCCACCACAGAGGCTTTGGTCTCGTTGTACGTTGAAAAATACCTTCTGTTTCTTAAGAAAGGCTTGAAAGGATCGGTTGAGAAATTCTGTGCCTTCATCCGTTTGCAAATAGAGGGGTTTGCGCCCCGTCTTGAAAATCTGCTGGAACGCCCGTACCAGATTCTCTCCTGTTTTGGTGCGAATGGGTAGTACCCATGCGTACTTGGATAAAATATCGATAAAATATCGCTGTCCATCATTGTGAGGTGCAAATCGACTCATATCGACTAAATCAGCCTGCCATTGTGCGTCTATGCCTCCTACGATGACTCGGTTACGGCGAAAATGTCGTCGGGCTGCTCGATGTAAACTATAAGTGTCTTGGGTTTTTAACCAGTCTCGAACTTCAGTTCGACTGATGCTTTGGGAATGGGCAGCTCGAGCGAGCGCTCCCACAGCGCTATACGCGGCTGGACTGGTAGGGTTGTAATACAAATCGGTTAACACCTTGTTCACATGCCACGTAGATGCCGACCGTCCACATTTCCCCTTTCGGGTGCCCCTCATCTGGGACCCCCTCATCTGGGACCCCCTCGTGCCCTTCATCACTGTCTTCCTACCCCTCATCGGGGTGCCCCTGGGTCCCCGTCCGGATGTGGTGTGTTCGCTTCATGAGGTGACACTGACACTCTAGCCTCTGTGCACCCTATAGATATAGTACTTTTTTCTGGGGACTTCCAAGGCTGTATCGGGTTCATGGCTAGACAGTTGTTCATGGGGTTCAGCCAGCGCGTACCCAATAGCACGAGCCCATCCCAACTGGTGTGATGATCGCTCGTCCGGTGTAAACAGCTGGTCCACAATAGGCACCACTTTTTCCAAGGCTGTCCACAGATCGGGGACTAGGGTGAAGCCTCGCGTAGGGTCTTGGTAGCGGCCCAGGCGTAGGAAGAAGGTGGCACGGTATACGTAGATGGCATTGTCTATGTGGATGAGGTTTCCGTCGAGCTCGCCGCTCAACACCCGTTTAAATTTGGTCCAGCCGTCACGAGGTAGCGTCACCGTATTCGATACGGTCTCAGCGGGCGACCAGCAAATATCTCCACGGTCTTCCACCAGGGTGACTTTATCTTCACAGACGTGTAACCCCACCTGGGGTGTAAGGGGCAGGATGGCTCGTAGGTTGGGTGACATGCTTGCTCCAATGTCGAACGGTGAATGACACACACTCTGTCTGACCCCTGGTATTTATAGTCCTCAATACCACAGCGCCAGGTGGGCACAGACATCTACGTACTATTCTGATGGGTTATCCTGTAGAGATAGTACTTCATCGACCATGGGGACTACTTGTTCCAAAGCCGTCCATAGATCGGGGTCCAGAGTAAAACCACCTTGCTTGAGACAGAGGAGTCGAGCAAAATAGGGACCGCGGAAAATGTAAACGTCGTCACACAGGTGAATGCTATCACCGTCGAGGTCACCCCATAACACCCGTTTCAAGGTAGTCCAGCCTTCCGGGGATAAAGAGACACGCGCTGGTTCAGACGTACACCAACACCTACTGTCGTCATCGATGAGCTCCACGCGTTGGGGATACAACAATAGGGTGCAGTCCGGTGTAAGAGTGCGGGTAGCTACAGAGTGCGCCTGGGGGTGGAGTACGTCGTGGACGTCGGTGATAATAGCTTTCAGCGCCTGCCATAATGCCGGACGGAGTAGGATAGAGGCACCACCACGCTCTTTTAACCGGGGAAAAAAAGAATCATCTCTACCACTTCGTAGGTAGACACCGACTCCCATGTGCATGAAATCGACTTCGGGCTCTTTTCCCTGTAACAACCGTGTCAATAGAGTCCATCCTGCTAGGGTTAAAGATAGCTTCACCTCTCGGGGATGTTCTTCGATGAGCTGCAGTTCATGGTCATAGACGATGAGGATGACGTCAGGCGTGAGTTGGAAGAAGGCAAGCTCCGCTCCGTGCGCTGCCATAGTGGTGAATGACAAACACCGACGAGGCAAATCTGTATATATCGATTCTTCCCCTTCGTGAAAGTCCGTGATGACTCGTGAGTAAAACCCCCTATTCCGTAGCCGTACACGTTATAATTTCGCATCTCTCTTTATCCGTACCCGTTATATTTCCACCCTTCGTGAAAGTCCGTGATGATTCGGGCTGTAATGATACATGCAATCATTTAACCTAGGAATTGGCCATAGACGAATTTGGTGCAAAATCAGAGGATTGTGAGTTAACCCAGGAAGGGTGGTCGCGCGGACATGCTGTACATGCGACCCTTTTCAGGACCAACCGTAATGTTACATCAATACACGCAATCATTTAACCTAGGAATTGACGAATTTGGTGCAAAATGTGTGGATTGTAAGTTAACCCAGGAAGGGTGGTAGCGCGGACCTCGGTGTAGGCACCTTGTAGGCCACCAATCAGCGATGTGTACATCGACTCTAATGTTATCCATACACGCAATCATTTAACATGGAAATTTCCTATAGGCGAATTTCGTGCAAAATGACGGGATTGTAAATTAACCCAGGAAGGGTGGGGGCCCACACTATTGGCCAATCAGCAGACCCGAATAAGAGTCAATCCGCTGTCTATAAAAAGAGCCAATGAGCTATCGCTAAAAAGAACCAATGAAGCCAGCATCACCGAGGTTGAAACAGCCAATGAAAATCTACTGTATTTCAGTATAAAGCCAGCGGGAGCGGGGTGAGCGGCATTCCAATCACCTTTCACAGACCAAGAAGACATATTCAGATATAGAAGAAGTTGAACAACCGCGTAGCGAGGATGTCAACGACAGGGGCTTCGGGGAGGATGGCGGAGGTACAGCGAGAGATTGCCCGGCGACAGAGGAACACCATGATCAAGGCCGTGAAAAATTTCTGGCTGGGGGACGTGCGGGAATGGTGCCGCCATGTTCACAACAACAACAACAGTTGGCAATCACCCACGAATCTGCGTGCCCTGATAATATTGGCACGAACCGTGACGGATGAAGAGTGGCTGGCCCATCTAAAAGCAGCAATGGAGGAGATGTACCCTCCCCCTCCACCCCCACAAGAACAACAACAACAACAAGAGCCAGAATTCATAGACATAGGTGCCATTGCACCCGCCAATTTCCTCCAAGATCTTCCAGTCGCTGAAGAAGAAGAAGAAGAACAACAACAACAACATCAACACCGTACGCCTTGCAACCGTACCGGTACTTTTCCGTCAGCGATTTTACGGAGTAGACAGGCAAACTCCCCCTGAAGAAAACAGGGTCAACAAATTGACTTCAACGTCCCTTTTCAGGGCCAACCAATTACTCCGAAAGGGGGAACTTCTAACTTGGCACATTCAATTCAAATCACAGGTCATACATCATGTCCTCTATATTCTATAGTATTACCAATCTCCAACTCCAAAAAACAATCCCTGCCCCTACCTCAACGGCCCTTTTCAGGGCCAACCCCTAGCCCCTTCCAACACACAGGTTTTTTTTTTTTCTCTCAGTGTTTTAGGGCCAACCCATGCAAAAATTTGGTGCAAAATGAGCGGATTGTAAATTAACCCAGGAAGGGTGGTCGCGCGGACCTGGGCGTAGGCACCTTGTAGGCCACCAATCAGCGACGTGTACATCCATTCTAATGTTATAAATAGACGCAATCATTTAACATGGCAATTGACTATAGGCGAATTTCGTGTAAAATGAAGGGATTCTGACGTGACCCAGAATGCATCACTCGCGCCAGTGCTGTACATGCGACCCTTTTCAGGGCCAACCTTAATGTTATAAAGATAGGAATAGATTTTAACCTGGCAATTGACACTAGGTGAATTTGGTGCAAAATCAGAGGATTGTGAGTTAACCCAGGAAGGGTGGTCGCGCGGACCTCGACGTAGGCACCTTGTAGGCCACCAATCAGCGACGTGTACATCGACTGTAATGTTATCCATACACGCAATCATTTAACATGGCAATTGACACTAGGTGAATTTCGTGTAAAATGAAGGGATTCTGACGTGACCCAGAATGCATCACTGGCGCCAGTGCTGTACATGCGACCCTTTTCAGGGCCAACCCCAATGTTATATCAATACACGCAATCATTTAACCTAGGAATTGTGAATTTGGTGCAAAATAGGCGGATTGTGAGTTAACCCAGGAAGGGTGGTGGCGCGGACCTGGGCGTAGGCACCTTGTAGGCCACCAATCAGCGATGTGTACATCCATTGTAATGTTATAAATAGACGCAATCATTTAACATAGGAATTGACGATTTTGGTGCAAAATGAAGGGATTCTGACGTGACCCAGAATGCATCACTCGCGCCAATACAGTGCTGTACATGCATTGGGGTAATATTGTAAAGATAGGAATGGACTTTAACCTGGAAATTGATGTGTTATTTACCTATTGTTACCTAGGTATGTGTGCATGTGCAGGAGTTGGTGTTTGGAAGATGTAAGGGGTTACATCGTTGGTTGGGATTGCCTTCTCACAGTACACACCGGGCATTTCAACGCTATGAGTTTACACACTATGGGGTTGTAATCGTCCGGAAGCTCTGGTAATCGGGCATGTCGGTGTATACAGGCTATACACAAGGCTTGATGCCCACAGGGGAAAATGGCGTATTTGGCGAAGTGATTACAGCATTCCACGCAGCGTAAATATTGTGCTGCTTCGCATTCTGTGTTGGGTGCCAGTCTTCTTTCTATTGCGGTAGCGTAGTGCATGACGTCTTCAATTTGTTCGTTTTCTTTTTCGCTTATTTTTCTTCTGTTCTCTCTTCTTCTTCTTCTATTTTTTCTTGAGTCTTTCCTCTTCTCCTCTTTTCCTTCTCCTTTTTCTCCTTCTCCTTCTTCTTCTTCTCCTTCAGCTTGGGGGCTTTGTTCTTCATGTTGTTGTTTGTAGATATCTTCTAGCACTCGGCCCATTTCGTCAAATCGTTGGTATTCGAGTGCCGTGAGATCCGGTGTCGCTCCTGGGTGGTCACTAAGATCCAGTGTCGCTCCTGGGTGGTCTTCATTATCGCCGCCCTGTGGTTGGTGTTCATCTTTAAATAGGTCTTGTATAATATCATCCAGCCATGGGTCATCATGTACCATATCGATGTTCTCTAGCAGTTGTAGTTCATCATCTATCATGAAGTCTTGTAACAGGTTGTCAATATCCATGGTTTCAGCTTCAGCCAGGGATGACTCCATGACTGTGGACTCAGGCTGGTCAAAAACGGTGTAATAGGCTGGTGAATTTGCACTGGTAAAATGAAAAACTTCTCCACGTCTCATACAGACTGGCATAATTGTGAATGAATGACTAAAATACTGCGCGTTATTTATAGTGTAACGCGCGGACGTGAGCGAAATCTTTATATCACATCTTTGTGCTGGCTTACGCTGGAGAAATATTTTGTGTTTCTTTTCCAATTTTAAACCGGTGTCATTTTGCAATAAATGGAGTGCACGTATAAAATTTATTTCAAGTTGAACTGGGGCAACTGATAGTGTAGCATTGAAAAATTTAGAAGGGTAGCGGTAGACTAAGCCACTATTTTTAATGATTTTATCGATTTTTAGACCCGTAACGTTATGGCTAGGGTAGTGTGGAAAACCCGGTATACTGGAAATAAATCGGTTTTCCTGGGTAAAAATACGTCAAGTATGTTCCTCACAGCCTTATAATGTCACCCTGAAAATTGCAGCCGGTTTATCGAAAGAAAACTAGGAAATTTTATCGTATCACACGGGCTACGGTAACACAGCACTATACAGTGTGCAGGCAAAATGTGAGTACAGCTATGGGTGTCAAATGGGCTGTGTTACCGTGGCCCAAGGATAAAATTTCCTAGTTTTTCTTTTCGATAAACATGCTGCAGTGAACTCACATTTATTGCAAAAATGAGACCGGTTTAAAGTTGGGAAAATAAAAAACACAAATTTTTTTAGCAGGTACCATGCCGCCATATTGGACCCACTCACACGCCGCCATCTTGTACCCCACACGCCGCCATCTTGTACCCCATACGCCGCCATCTTGTACCCCACAGAACGCCTAGACTATAAATAACGCGTAGTATGTTGCCATTGATTCACAACTACAATCATGGGTACAAGACGAAGGTTATTCAACGATCCTAGAGAACACAGAGAGGTGATTACGAGTGAAGAACATGGCGGAGTGACAATAATTACAAGCTTTGAGCGGGTTATTGCCGACGAAACGATGACACGGCGAAGTGAAGAACAAGTCGAGGAGCTCAGGAGGGTGGCAATGGAAGAAGATGCGAGGTTGATGAGACGGCGAAGTGAAGAACAAGACGAGGAGATCAGGAGGGTGGCAATGGAAGAAGATGAGGATGTACCTACGGACGATGAAGAACTCCCCGACCTAGAGTTCCAAGAGTGGTTAAACAGACCCCCAGCAAATACAGCGGCTACCCAAACACCAATTATAACAACGCCGGCTACCGAAACAACGCCACCTACAACAACAACAACCAGAACAACAACAACACCACCACCACCATGCTCTTGGGCCGAGGTAACCCGCCTGAACGAGCAGATTAATCACATGAGACAAGACATGGATCAAATGGACGCTGTGAATTTACAACAACAACAAGACCTACATAAGGAAGAAAGTAAATCAAACTGCAGCGTGTGTACAGACGAGGAAAGCCTGTACGCCCTATTTCCGTGCGGGCATTTATGCCTATGTGAAGAATGCTGGGTAACGCTAACATGTGTAGGGGACACGTGCCACTGCGCTGAAACGGACGAACAGCATTTAAAGATCAAGTGTCCCGTGTGTAGGAAGCAGGTGGCCGGGGTAAAGAGAATCTACCGCTCATAAAACAAGTGTCGTAACACTTTTTCAAAGGCCCTTTTCAGGGCCACCCAATGTTTCCGAAAGAGGAAACTTCTAACTCAAAGCACAAAAAACACCAGCTCCCATCACCCCCTATGAAAAAACCTAAGGTCTTCACCACAATAGACTCTTAATGTTGATTTTTTTTAATACAATTATCTTTGCAAAAGAATGAACACTAACAGCCATTTTTTGAATTTTCTACTATTTTTATTAACACAAATAGAATGAACGTGTTCACCAGACTCTGGGTATTGAATTTTTAATACAATTATACGCTATGAAGGCGCTTCAATGCACATAGAATGAACATAAAATGAACATAGAATGTAGGAATACGATAATGTCTGAATGTTTTTCAATGCAACAAGACTTGAAAATGTTCAATATTTATACAACAAGACTAACACAATAGAATGAACGTCTTCACCACAGTAAAACTCTGAGTATTGAATTTTAATACAATTAACAGTAAACTCTTGAGTATTGATTTGTTAATACAATTATACGCTATCAAGGCGCTTCAATGAACGTAGCATGTAGGAATACGGTAAATGTCTGAATGTTTTCAACACAAGACTTGAAATGTACAATAGTTATGCAACAAGACTTGTTTGAACTCATCATCGTCTTTCCGCCCCTGGTGCACGTAGATGTAGGTAGCAATCTGTTCACGTGGAATTCTGGGAGCGCAGGCAGCTTCCAATGCCAGGGAAATTTGCTCCTCGGTCACGCCCTGTAGTGCCTCAGTGATCAGCGCGTATGATGGTATTATATTCTCCAGACACGTATGCATGTTTATCGGACTGTTGTTCACACAGCCTGCACATGATTCGATACGCAAGTGTCGAATGCGAGGTCTGACATGATCCATGAATGTGTCGATGTACTTCTTACAAATATACTGAGTGACCTGGTCAGACAGGGCTTCATGAATTATAGCTGTGAGACTCTGCAACTTCCGCCACGCCGTTATTTTCAAGGTGACACCCTGAGGACAAGGAACACGCTCTTGCGTATCTAACCTCATTTTCCATTTCCGTATATGCACCAGGAGCTGGTCGTTGAAATATGCACAGCTGACAAAGATGTCGTCACCCACATAAAATTTCGCTTCGTCACTCCCCTGGTCGCGAATAACCGCATCGACGGCGTAATCAAGGGTCTGTAGTTTTAGCCAGGTGTCGAAGGTCAAGGCGATATGCCTAGCTGGTCTGTCGTTAAAGGCCGGTACGTTAAAATGCACTTCTTCGTCTTTGATACTCACAGTTAAATAGGCTGAGAGCTCCCAAATGTTCGTGTGGGCTGCCTGGTAGGCCTGCTGGATAATGTTATTGATCTCCTGCACAGCCATAGGAAGTTGCACCTCTGATTCTTTCACTGGCTGAGGCACTTGCTGGGGCACTGGCTGAAGCACTTGCTCAGGTACTTCTAAAGGTGTTAGTCGGGGCCTTTTGGGTCGTGCACCGCGTTTGGCAGGTACACCAGACTCTGGGTGCGTACGTTTGCTAGCTGTACGCTCTTCGGTGGTGTCCATGACTAAGATATCATCATCTTGTACAACGTGGGCTTGAAGTAGATCTGCTAGTTCTTCATTTCCGGTCTTCTTCAACCCCTCCACGAAGGCTAGAAATGCATAGGGGCTAGAGCGCAGTAGACCGTCGATGAGGGCTCTGTTTTGTTTTGAAGTGGTTTTCTCAGCCATGATATCTTCGACACGCTGTTTCAGGAGTATGTTTTCCTCCATAAGCAGATCACATAATTCGGCCACATGCTGCATTTCATCAATGAGGCGAACACGGTACTTTTGAAGCTTCACTTGCTGGGATGACTGCATGACTGTGGGCTGAGGCTGGTGAGTAGCTGCTACGGTGTAATAGGCTGGTGAATTTGCACTGGTAAAATGAAAAAATGATAAGCTTCTCCACAGCTCATACAAGCAGGCAAGCAGGCTGGCTGGATAGAGGTCAGGCAGGCAAACAGGCAGGCAGGCAGGCAGGCAGGCAGGCTAGAGGTGAGGCTGGCAGGCTGGTCAGGTAAGTCAGAGTGCTCCGTAAGGTAGTGCAATGAATACGCCCCACCACTAAATATCGCCTCCTTTTATCAGCCGCCATCTTGTACCCCACATCAGCCGCCATCTTGTACCCCACATCAGCCGCCATCTTGTACCCCACATCAGCCGCCATCTTGTACCCCACATCAGCCGCCATCTTGTACCCCACATCAGCCGCCATCTTGTACCCCACATCAGCCGCCATCTTGTACCCCACATCAGCCGCCATCTTGTACCCCACATCAGCCGCCATCTTGTACCCCACATCAGCCGCCATCTTGTACCCCACATCAGCCGCCATCTTATACCCACATCAGCCGCCATCTTGTACCCCACATCAGCCGCCATCTTGTACCCCACATCAGCCGCCATCTTGTACCCGATATCAGCCGCCATCTTGTACCTCACATCAGCCGCCATCTTGTACCCCACATCAGCCGCCATCTTGTACCCCACATCAGCCGCCATCTTGTACCCCACATCAGCCGCCATCTTGTACCCACAGAACGTGTGACGTCATATGCAAATTTCTGAGGTCAAATTTTACTCGCTTCTGATTGGCTGTCACCAACCCTAACACCCCTATCCATTCAAAGTGGTTTGGCCCGAGGTCAAAGGTCAACGGACATCAATTAGTGTTTTATACACTACTTACATCATCGTTCTTGAATACTTGCATCTTATACCGCTCAAGATGATGTCGTCATCACAGGTTTGGTCCCTTGGGGTGCATTATGCAGTCAAAATATTTATTCTCAAGCAAAGTTGAAAAAAACAAACTGTATTTACGAAATTTGTTCACTCCGCCGGCTGGAAAATACATGACTTTCTATTACCATGGGGGTATCACCCAGTTCCAAAGTGGTGCAGAATTTTTTTTCTGCTGTCGAAACAACACCATACAGCTGTCAGTTTTGTTCCACCGAAAAAGGAGATAGGTGCCTGCAAAGTGGCCCCCTACCAAACTTTCTCCCCTATCTCCAGAACGACAAAAATAATGAAAGCTACCCCCCCGCGGCTTTTCTGTTTGTCATATTGGAGTCGTTTTAACCCTATTTGCATAGCCTCCGAGTTGACAATCATGAGTAAATTCAAGATAATGACCATGTGTGGCAGCAGTAAAGCGATTTTTCGTCATTCTCCTTCAAAATTCCTGCTTTTCTTAGAGGAAAAATGAGCAAAATCTATTTTACTTCACATCAGACTATTATTTACTAATTTATTATGCAGCTCTTCCAAAGAAAACCAATAAACAAAATATAGCAGCAAGCTGCAATACTCGGATTCCATGCGCCGTCACAGACAATGGAGCATTATACGGCTTGGCCCCCTGATGAAGAAGTTCGAAACTCAATTTTTGGCCACTGTACCGTGCATATTGAACAATTTTTTCAATTAGAGTTATAAAAAACTCCGGTCCATTGATTATGTGTACCAAGTTTCGTGTCGATCGCTTTAGCGGTTTCAGAGGAGAATATCGTATCATCTTTTGTGGTCAATCCAAGATGGCCGCCAGGGGTTTTGACCAATCGGCTTCATTGGTAAATATTCACTAGATCTCATGTGGGTCAATCAAGTTGTGAAGTTTCAGCTTCAACGGTTGGACGGTGTTGACTGCACGAATGACACGATATTACATAGTTACCACTGAAGAAGAATCCGTGAATTTGAACATTTGGGTGAGTTCCATTTGAGAATTGCGGGAAAATTATTCGAAAATCTAGGTTGAAACGGTTGGCATACTTCCGAAAGCTGCTCTTGGAAATATAATGCAACAAGCAGCAAGGCTGTACCCCCCGTAGTTCCAGGGTTATAGTCTATACAAGGGTGTTCTGTTTCTGACAAAACTCCACATGGCGGCCAAACCACGTGAACTAAGAGCAACATTTTTGCATATTCGTGATCGTCGTATCATATAACTTATATTTCGTCACTTTCCCCGTCCAAATCCGGTACTTGAAAATTCGACCGTTTTAATTGGTCGCTAGCAGCCACTTTATTTACGGATTTACTTCAAATAGAAATTTGAAAGACCCCGATCCATCAGTCATGTGTACCAAGATTCGCGTCGATCGCTTCAGCGGCTTTGGAGGAGAATAACTTATCAGATTTTGTGGTCAATCCAAAATGGCCGCCAGGGCTGGGGACCAATCGGCTTCATTAGGAGATATGCACCAGATCCCAAGTGGTCCAATAAACAACGGTGACGCAGTGTCCAGTGCACGAATTGCGCAAAATGTGGCGTAG